>JANHGB010040220.1:0-13325 GCA_026283785.1 Coracopsis vasa | reverse complement strand
GCACAGGGTGCCCAGAGAAGCTGTGGCTGCCCCATCCCTGGCAGTGTTCAAGGCCAAGTTGGACACAGGGGCTTGGATCAACCTGCTCTAGTGGAAGGTGTCCCTGCCCGTGACAGGGGTTGGAACTGGATGAGCTTTAAGGTCCCTTCCAACCCGAACCAGTCTGGGATTCTATGGTTCTATAATTAATCAGCCACAGTCTAAATGGCTTCTGTCTTAAAGGACTTCCTTCTTCTCCTAATGTATCCTCTGTGGGTCAGAAATGCCAGTGCAGTATTATCATTCTGTCTTTGCATTTGAAATCCTAGCTACCATGCTGATGAAACAGACCTTTATTGAACTTCAAACACCCGTAATTACATATCCTTTCCTTCAGCTTTGATATTTTAATATTCAGCTGGTGAAATTATTATCTATTCTAGCCACAAAGCATTTATTTATTTTGCTTGCTTTATCTCTTGTTATTTCTGCAGTGGTAAGAGGCTGAGGAAGAAGCCCCCCTGCTTATTGGCAGCAGCAGAAAGTGGGAATTGAATGTACCAGGACTTTTATCTCCAGCAGCTGAAGAACGAAGTGTTTGAACTCCTTCTCGAACCCAAAGGGGACTCAGAAACCTTTCCCTGCAGCCAGTTCCTCTCATTTATGCTGTTCAAGAGCCAGCCAATTTCCTTTATATAGGTTTCCCTGTGCCATAAGGGAGCACAGGAGAGTCAAGAAGACACCAGTCAGTACTAACGATGTATGATGCTTGTGTTTGCTCAGCTCCAGCCTCACTAAGGTGGATGCACATGAAACAAGGGTAATGATACTTTATGTATTCATGCAGTGCATAGAGCAGCAAAATAAATACACAGAGGTAGAGCACAGCTCCCTTTGCCAGCTACCAAAACAAGGTGGTGTTTCATGGCTCTGTATCCCTCATGAGAGCAAGCCCCATGAATGTTTTGTGTCCTTCTTATAGGGACTTTCAACAACAGAACTGAGTGGCATAATTCAGAGCCAAACCTGGATTTTCCAAGCTCAACCCACAGGCCTGGCCCAAACCTTTAACAAAACGAAGCGAAAAGTGCATTTACATCACCAGAAGACATCAAAATAGGGTGAAAACCCCCTGAGTATCTCTGCATCTCATTGAAACAGAGCTGTAGTGAGGAGGTGCTGGAAATCACATCGGAATGATGTTAGTGATAGCTTACAGTGCAATTTCTAACATAAATCCCCTTGGATGTGCCTGGATCTCTCTCTGGGAGAAACCGGCTGATGCTTGATCCTGTGCAGGCATTTCTCAAGAGTCATCAGAAGCCCTTTCTCTCTCTCTGTTGGGTCATTTCCAAATACTCCCCAAATCAAACCTGTGTTAGATGAGCCCAGTATCAACATATGGCTTTCATCAGATCATTTCCCAGCTCTTTAGGAACGTGACTTAATTGTACTTCACAGCAGCCCCTGATGGGTTTCAGCAGTCTTTGCTCCTCCTTGCTGAGCTGGAAACTGAGCAAAAGGGTCTATGTCACCTTTCCAAACTTGCAAAGAAGAAGTGGCGGAATTATCACTGGGAGACCTGAGCTCTTTGTCTCATGCTTCCTGGGACAGGCTTTCCAAAATCCAGCTCTCTTAAGAAGATATTTCCCCACAAAGGAAACTAAAGGAGCTAGCCAGTTGGAGTAGGACATTAATGCTAACATGTTCCATAAAATCACAAGCCTTCACTTAATTGAAATGGTAGATCCTCACCATGAGCTTTCCCAGCATTAAACCCAAAGAAGCTCTTGCAGCAACGTATGGGGTGGGTGTCCAGGCCAGGAACCATCTCATTCAGTCCTGGGAATCCAACCCAATGATATAGGACATGATATAGCAATAGGACAAGGGGGAATGGGTTTAAACCGAAACAGGGGAAGTTCGGGTTAGATTTAAGGAAGAAGTTCTTTACAATGAGGGTGGTGAGGCACTGGAACAGTCTGCCCAAAGAAGTGGTAAATGCTCCATCCCTGGCAGTGTTCAAGGCCAGGTTGGACAGAGCCTTAGGCAACATGGCCTAGTGTGAGGCATCCCTGCCCATGGCAGGGGGTTGGAACTGGATGATCTTAAGGTCCTTTCCAATCCAAACCATTCAATGATTCTATATGGAGGAGGTATTAGAGAAGTGGGTTGTAGTCTATAGCAGAGGTGCACTATTCCCACATGTGGCCTCGCATGGGCTCTGCATGTGGCTGGGTTGGTCACCTCCAGACACCCCCTAGTCAAACCTGTGCTCACGAGTCAACTGAGGGATGCTCAGCACAGGAGAGGTATAAAAGCCTCTTAAAGCCATATTGGGTATGTATCTATCTACCAGGAAACAAAACCAGAAGGAATGGGGGAACCTCACAGGACACACTCTTTTTGCAAATGAAAGAACTTGGGATTTAGTTTTCAGTTGTATTAGAAAATCGGGGAGGGTTATTTGCAAATATTCATACAAAAATGACTTTGTCTTCGGAAATGGTAATGCCTGACTTCCAGCCCCTGAAAAGATGCAAAGGAAATGGAAACCTAAACGAGGAGCATACGCCATCCCCTTGGCTCCAGCAAGGAAAATATTTGGCTTCCACTTGCAGCTACCCTAATCAAAAAGAAGTTTGGGCTGCAGGAATGTAAGTCGAAGTGAATGTCACATTTACATTAGCCATTTGTTAATTAGCCAGCAAATGAATCACCCCCCTGGACTGGCACGGTCCACACAATTTAAAGCAAACACTGGTTGTGTCAAGTTAAACCGATGCCCTGGAGTTGACTAAGCAGAAACATTCCCAAATGTAATTATTAATGAGATTTTCTTGTATTATTAAACCCATCAAGATTAAAATACCACGGTGGGCATTTACAGGCAGCAAAGTAGGAGGGAGACTCAGTAGGTGTTTATTAAATCCATTTCCACATATATATCCACCCTTGGTGTGCTATCCGTTTCCCTGCAAGCAAAAGCCCTCTTTCACCTAGTGTCTACCCCTGTGGGTACCTCTTGGGTTATTACAGCATGATTTGTTGGCTTAATCAATATTCAGGCTAAACAATCATTTCTTTTAGCAGGAAGGAACTCTGTCACCCTTCTCGGTGTATCGTGCCAACACATCAAGGGACCAAAATGTTTTCCTGGGGTGTTAAAGGAACATTCCTGAGACAGTGGCTCAATGGGGACTAGAACAGCTCTTAGTGCTGGGGGGTTTGTATCATGCATAAAGTCTTGGCTATTGAGCCTTCCTCTCGCTCCTGAAGTTGCTGACACCTTAGAAAAGGCTTTGGTAGACGGAGGGTTAAGGAATCACTGCAGCCTCAGCTCCTGATCCCACATGGTTTCTCCGCTGGGTTTTCTCCCCAGTGAACAGCCGAACAACCCAAGCAAAGCTATCGGGGAGCCGGCTTTCCTATGGACACTGAGACCCTGGTAAACTTTCTTGTACACTAAGATCTGAAACGCAAGTGCCCCAAGACCTTCAGAAAAGGATATCATTCCTTTTTTTTTCACTTCCTTTGAGCTCAGGCCAAAAGCCAAAGTCATAAATGGAAACAGTTATTCTGGGCTCAATATCACCTTTTGTGCAATGACAAAAATAATGTGTTGTTGAACTGCTTGGCATGACTGCCCAAGCATGTGACAAGAAGCTAATTACTTCTGAAGCCAAATCCACTCGAGAAAACAAGAATCTAACTTATAGCAAATCAGATTTGCCATTTCTTGCTCCTCCAAATGCATAGTTTCTTTTTTCCTCTCTCTCATGACACCCTTTGCTCCTGTTTTAAACACTAACACAGTTTGTAGCTGAACTTGCAGACAGTCCCTGCTGTCCTCCTCTCAGTCTTGCTCACTCCACGTGATAACCAAATCCTTCCTGCAGAGCTGGCCTCTTTTTCCACCGCCACACAGGACATTAATTCACTCAACACATTTGTTTGCAGCTGTCTTCCATCACCAACCCCACACCCGGCTGGCTCCTCAGGGGAGAGGGAAAACTTAATTTTCCACTAATGAAGGCATAAAGCAGGTAATTCTGTGTCCTTTGCTCCCCAGAAAGATTATGCTTCATTTTACTAGGAAAACAACAAATATGCTTGGGCTGCTAGCTTTGCTCTTCGGGTAGGTGATCAAATATGAGCCTCTCCAGAGAAGGAACAGCTTTCAGATTCTTAAGTTTAGCTAAATCCAACAGTGTCTTCTTAACACAAGCTGGTCATTCCTATATATATGTATTTATACATACACATATATTCCTGTATATGTGTATTTCTCTGAGGTTAGGGACCGCTATTGATTTGTTATGAATGATCGTATTAGCGGCTCCTTCCATTGCTCCCCCAAACCCAAACCCTTGTTTATTTTCACCTATAAATGCTAAAGCTAAAACCAAACCAACAGCAAATAAAACCCCCCAAACCCAACCCCAACAAATGAACCAAACCCCCAAAAAACCCCAAACAACCCAAACCCCATCAAATGGACAACCAACCATCTCTCATGCACAAAGGTTAGCAAGAAGATTTGCTTTAAGTGATGCCCCTAACACTGAGTCTGCAAACACAGCCCTGCACCTGATATTTAGGAGGCATTTTCCTCTTTTCTCCCTCACTCTTCAATCCTTGCTTCTAATGTCAAACACAGGCAGTAGCTTTGAAGCTTTTCCAAATGCAAATGCCAGAAGAGTCCTGGTTTTCCAGTCCGCCTGCCAACTGCAGCAATCATTAATTTTATGTGCTAATTTTAAAGTTGATTGGGTTTGTGTCTTTGACTTCAAAGGCAACTCCAGCGAAAAAACCTCAAATCTATTTCAAAAGGTAGAAAATTATTCTGTTGAAATGTCTTTTCTTGCAAAAAAAACCCCATTCTTTTTATTTTAAGGAACACAGATTTCTTCCCCGTAGCATAAACGTTGCAGAAGATTTTCATGCCAAACATTCGGTTGATTCCAAAAAAGCCTTTAAGAAAACTTAATAGAGTTAAAGAAATCACATTAAAAAGTGTTTTCATCGATTCCACTGGTGGCACTGTGGATTTTACGACTGAAGTGTGCACGTAACATACATGCAGAGCAATTACGTTTTTCGGTTACACAACACTATTCATTAGATTAAATAAAATGACAGAGATTTTGGTCTCTTTCTGCCCTCAGATATTATACAGTCACTTGACTGGAGTACAATTTTGACTGTTTTCCCAGCTCATCAGCACATTAAAACCAGCTGTGGGTCTCCATAAATTGTTTCAGCAGAACCCACTGAAAATATCTGTATTTTCCTTCCTCTCAGCCCAACAAATGAAATTTGGAGGTCATTATGGTAGTTTTAATTATGATTGGGTAGGGATGTCCTTCACTGAAATCTGTAGTTCCATAAACAACACGCTGCTTCTAATAGGACATGCTTCTGTCATATTAGATTTCTTTATTTCAATTGTAAAGTCACAAAACCATGTGCTTCCCATTTTAGCTCCTGGACCCCCTGCTAAACTTATACACATGAAGGAGTGGTAGCAAAGGGAAAGCAGCAGCCAGAAGTGTCCACAGCCTTACTCCTGCTTGTGAAAAGATGTTTACTCATTCTGCAAACAACAAAAGGGGAAAAAAAGAGGGAGAAGAAAGAAAACCAAACCAGAACTCGACAGAGTAGGAGCAAAACCAGACTGGTGTGAAGGTGGGTGCAGAGACAGAGCTCCAGCGTGATAGGGGTTTGTAAATGTACAACTGCATGAGCTGCGGGCCTCGTACATGGCTCTAAAGTGAAACCAGCTGCCAGCGCCTGGCTCCCTCGCAGCAGAAGCTCTGGGACACGTCAAGAAAAGCTCCCCAGTGCTGCAAACAATTACAGTGGGTTTTTATTTGTTCCATTTTATCAAAGCTCTTAGACTGGAGAAGAGAGAAATGTGAAGGGAAATAGGAACAAAATAGCGGAGAAGGGCTTCGCTTGGGTTTAGTTTGGTCTTGACTGGGTTAAACACAAGAAGAGGCTCCCATATCCCACCCTCATTTCTCTCTAGTAGAGAAATTTCAAGTCCCTCCTCAATCTGCAGCAGCATTTAGGCTGTATTTTAACAGAGCCCTTAAATATGTGCTTTATTTTAAGCACCTGATTTATTCTATTGACTGCAAGCCTAGACTGCCAGTGGGTGATGCACAATGTAGATAACACTGATTGAACTTTATTCGATAACTCTCAGATAATTCAGGGCCCATAATATAAAGATGTCATTACACTCGTTTATTGCTTCTACCACGTGTAACATGTTTGGTGTCCTGGACACAACCAAGCGGTTAAAGTGCTGCTGAGATAGGCCCTTCCAATTAGAAGAACGCTGGGAACACCTATTGACAAACAACTGTCTTGAACAGAGCCCAAGCATTCCCTTTGGCAACGTGCACTGCATTTAGAAGATGCATTTGGGCTGGAGAAGGAACATTTTGGCCAGGTATTAAGCATATTTGTGAAAGAAAAATGCCTGTGGAAACCTGAGAAGGTGGTTTTGCACTGAAGAGTTCACACAGTTGGCTTGACCTCGCACTGATTCCCTCCTAGCTTCATATAAACATCTTAATTATCCCATCACAGGCTGGAAACCATATAACGAAGGAGACATTTGTATCTGCCCCACCACAAAGCATCACTCGTGATAATGAATTTCATGTTTGTCAGATGAAGACTTTAGGAGACTAAGTTGAAGGGTGGGAAATAGCACAAAATGTCCAACTTCTCGGAGGGCAAACAAGTTCTTGGAAACCACAGTCAGGAACAAACCAAAGCAGCAGAAATTCCAGTTGCAAATGTTAGACTGGTTCCCTGCCTTCTGTTGGCAGTCGGATTTTGGGAAAGAACAATCAGTGTAATGGGTTCTGGGAGCTACTGAGCCAGAAACTGAGAAAAATGGAAACCAAGAGAAACAGCTGAAATATCTTCTCATTCTTATTTAGATTGTGGTTACAGCAGCTGAATGGCTATTTTTTCTGGTCCACTTGTGTAATACCAAAAACAGGGGAGGGGAGGAATTGTCCCAAATCGACCTCATGGAACAAAGGGGAAAAACTGTGGGACAAAAAGAAAAGGGGAAAAACCAAGAGGTTTACTTTGGAGAACAGGGAAGCGTGCAGCGTTTCCTGTTGGGATGGATCAATGGCTTGGATCAGTCCCAAAGGCAGATTACTTACTTTCTTTACAGACTGTTTTTAGAGGGGAGGTGGGAGAGGTGTGTTCAGTCGTATAAGCAAAAGTGAAGGACATTCCAGGAAAGAAAAGGAATAGTTTAGATTGAAAAGCAGAATTTTTCAGAGGAGTTTAAAAAGAAATGTTCCAAATAAGAAAAAGAATCAAGTTTTCTGATTCAAACTTGTTGAAATATTGCTCTTTTTTGCCTTTTTTTGGTGGCAATTCTGTTTTCACGGGGAGAAAAACAAGGTATTTGACATAAGTTTGCAAAGCAACCAAATTAACCTTTTTTGGAGGGAAGAAAGGTGAAAGCACGCCTGGGGTGGATGGTGGGGCCTGAGCCTCAGCACATTATGGCAGAGCCCAGTACGGGTCGTGCTCCAGGGCAGATCTTCTCTGGAGGTGGGACCAGCACTAAGGCACAGAGACCCCTCTTCCACCTGCAAATGTGGGATCTAAGGTCTGTGAAGCCCCTGTACCAGCAGGAGCACGATGCCACCAGCCCAGGGCAGAACCAAGACAACATCCATGGGGTGCTGCAGGTGAAGGGAAATGTAGGGTTTGCAGGGTGGGGATGAGACCTGAGTGAGATCAGTCATCACATCCCTCCAAAGAGCCAGGAAAGGAAAGGCAGACATAAACCAACTCCAGCAAGCCAGGTGCTGGTGCCACAAAGCCAAGCAATGACGACATCTGCCTTTTGAAGCATGGAGATTTGTTACCTGCCAAGTTTCTGGATGCCTGCACTCCTGTTCCAGGGGCCCAGGCATGATATTTAGACTATAAAACCCTCCCAGACCATTGGGGCTCTAAGGGTATTACTCAAAAGTGGTTTGGGGTGTGCTGTATGTTTCTAGTATTGGCTTCCTATAGGATAGGATTTTCCTTTTGTCTAAAAGACATAGTAGATGGAGAGTGTTGAGATGATGGATCTGGTCAAGAGAAGTTTCCCAGGATAGAGACCTGCAATGGGTACCATTTAGCTTTCAGTGTTTGATCTAGACTAGTTTCAATCAATGTCCTTGAGTAGGGTCCAGTCAAGAAGGACTTATAGTCTGAGTCCTTGATGCTCTCATCACTTGAGAGCCCAACGTAGCACATGGCTGCACTCCCACAGCCCTGTGAAGAGGTTAAGGGGAACAGCAGGGGTTCGCCATCCCCATTTCACCCTAGAGGCCTTTTAGAGCATCCCCCAAGATGATGCCCATGTGCCTCAGTGGCATTACTGCATGCTGAGCCCTTTTTATTTATTACTTATTTCAACTTTTTTAAGGTTTTTTAAGGACACAAGATGCAGCTTTCTCAGGCCCAGGTGATAGAACCAAGCTCTCACCACCCTCCAGCTTTACAAAACAAATCCTCAGAGATCCCAAATCTGGTGTCCATGAGCGAGCCCATGTCTCCAGCCCACTGTACTGGTCCTGCACATAGCCAAAAGATGTTTCATGTGGGTTTGCACTTCCAGCTGTCCCAGGGGAACCCACTCACCAGTACCTTATTGTAGGCCTAAGACTCCTTCATGTCCCAAGGGACCTTCATAGACAGACCCCACGGAGCTGGTAAGTTTGTGTGAAACAGCTAAAGGAGTTCAAGAGCTTAATTTCAAGGAAAACTGGTGGTACCTAAACTCCCTTCAAAAACTGAACTTGCTTGAACAAGTTCAAAAAGCCCCATTGGTGCATTACTGAGCAAGCAGGAGTTATTTATACCACTGGAAAAACCCCTACAGGGTAAGCAGAGTCCTCCCCTCCTCAGAAACTCCAGTTGAGGGCACTAAAAATATCATTTGTGGCGCAAGCAGAGGAACCCAGATATGATCTTCCCCTAATCCTGACTAAAAGGCATTACATTATGTTTCCAAATGGTGGTTCCCCCTTGAGGTGCTAAAATAGACTCAGATAACAGGGTTAGCAAGGGTCCATAGCTGAAATGAGGGACATACCAGTGGGGTCACCCTTCCCTGCAGCTGCTGCTGTCCCCTGATGCAGGCTGCCTGCTCTCTGCTCTGGGCACACCTGTAACTGAAGTGGGGGATCCCTTCAAAGAGGGACTTTCACAGTGGAGAAGTGCCAAACCAAGACCTTCACAGCACTGACGGTGAATTAAGATGCTTTCTGGTTCTCACGCTGGGGTTAGACACAGCTGTGCTCGGACCACATCTTGGGCCAAGGGCTTTAAAGCTGTTTTAGACACTTTGGCCTTCCCACGTCTCTGCAAAGGTTGTCAAGGCATTCTGTGAAACAGCTGAAAAGCTTTATTAAACTCTGCAGAAAGCTCCAGAATCTCACCCGGGCCATTCGGGGTGTATTAAATGGTATTGTCACTGATTTCGCCTGCACTCCATCCCAGCTCACACCACTAAGCCCTGACATGAGGAGATGTGCTTACTGCGTGAACTGGAATCACGCACTGGGCCAATTCAGTTTTACATCTATTCCCCCTTGATTGTAATCCTAAAACACATACCCCAGGTGTTTTATGAGATCATCATTTAACAATAGCATCATCATGGTTTGGTGAAGCCCAAATAGAGGTAAAGTCACGCTCTAAGGACTGAGTTTCTTCTTTCATTTGGAGGAGGGAAAGGCACAGAGCTGAGAAATCACAAGTGTCTTCCAAAAAGCAGCAGTAATGGTGGAGAGGGCAGGGAATGGGTACATGGATTGAGCAGTAAAGTCTAAGGGTTGTTCCTAATCCCTGCTTCAATGCAGTGCTTTCAACAGCTGGTGCCACACTTGGGAATTTCACCCTTGGAGCAGCTTCTCGCCAGCTCTCCCCAGCTGTGTTGAGGTCCACATAAGGACCCCCAGCCAGTGCCAAACCAGGAAATGTCCCAAATTCTTGGCTGCATGCTCTCCATTATATCTGCCCTACCTCACTGCTGTGGCATCTGTGTCCTCTGGCAGCAGAGAAGCAAGTTGTGCTGCGGGGCTGTGAACCACCAGCCTTCTGTGGTCATATTTCCATGGACAGGAGACATGTCTTCACTCTGGCTCTTGGAAGATGATGAGGCCAAAGACTAAAGGTGTAAAAAAGGTGTGTAAAAACACAGAGTTGCCCTTGCTCCAACAGGAATTGAAGGCAGATTCATACAACTGCAAAAGATGGGAATCTAAGATGCATGGGTAGCTTGAGAGCCAGGGCTATAAAACAAACCTAAGCATTACACATTCTTAACAAAGGCGCGATCTGGGCTCACTGCATTCTGTTTTTGTTATGTTTCCCCCCTGTTTTATGCTGCTTTAACCTTCAGTTGTTGCTGTTGGAATCCTTTTTTGCGCTGTTCCACTTGTCATTCTTCTTATTTTTATTAGAGACACTTTGGCAGAAGACTTATCAAAATGCGCTGAGCTTGTCCACAAACGTCATTAGCAACGGGTTGAAGCAGACAGCGTAAGCAGGGAAAGGGCATGGGAAAATATGCAATATAAAATCTTTTTATATGTCAAAGAAATGCAATGGAATAATGGCAAAGGCCTTGCTGTAAATTATTTCTGCTGTTATAAAAGTAAGTTCCTGCTATTAAGTGATTTCTAGCCACGTTTCAAAAGGTCTGTGCAGGGGACCAGATGCTCTTCTAGAAGATAACGGCATAGCTTCATCAAAATCACTGCACATTCTGTGGGCAGTGTAATCAGGTTGAGACACGTTACTGTCCACATCAGGTAAGTGACAAACTAAGGACTAGATCACCATCTCTGGAAATCAGAATCAGGCCACTGGCATAAGTGCAGCTGTATCAGATTATGCCCAAATCACGCTTTCTTCTGGGCTAATACCACACACTGGTTTATCCAAGTGGCCCACACATTCAGCATCGTGCTGAGGCTCGATCTCAAGATGCCAAGCTGTTAGTTACAGGGCTAAAAGGCTGCCCCTCTCTCAATCCCTCCTTTGAAGTTTGCTCAGAGACATTTGCTTACTTAAGCTCATGCAAGAGAAGGTGAAGTCTGACCCCACCAACCACTGGTGGTGTCCACTTTCATAAGGGTATGAGAAGAAAAATAAATCACTGCAAAATGAACGTAAGCAAAGCCTCACGGTGTGCTTACCTAATTATGTGTAGGGTTATATTGCAGGTTGTACTGGACTGAACAAGAAGGGCTGGAATTCAGTAGGCTTAGGTTAAACAAAATAAATCATAAGGTCAATGGTAAGGTGAAAATAGAAAGGCATCCCACCCACCACAGTTCAGCAGCAGCAAGCAAGAAAGTGCACTCTTGGCATCCCAAAGGCCAAGGAAGACATATGAGCCTGTAAGGTTTAGTCCCTTTGGCTGCAATTGCTGATTACAGCTCTTTGGAGATCAGCTTCTGATAAGTAAATAGGTCAGACTGCTCCTGGCCAAGGGTAATGGTCAAGTGATGTTATTTAACCTCATGTGCTTCCATGGGGCACTGGAGCCGGATGGAGAACCACCACAGAGGGTCACTGAACATGGGTGAGCACATCAATAGGAACATGGGTGAAGCCCCAAGGAGAAGAAAGGGCAATAACAACAGACCTTGCAGCTGCACCAGCACAGGAGGAGGGGAGCATGTGGTGGCTCATAACACATCATAAACACTGCTGGCTGCAGCCCACAGGGAGGGACAGGCAGGGCAAAGGGACAAAGGAGGGGAAACTTGGAAGAAAAAGCTGATTAGAATTGAAAATGCTTTAATTGATCACAACCTTCATCTCTTTGATATCCCTCCAAGTGTGATGGGGTCTAGTATGCTTGCTAGACCACACGTGGGAATTCCATCATAGAATCAACTCAGTTGGAAAAGACCTTTAAGATCACCAAGTCCAACCATTACTGCAGGACTGCCAAGTCCATCACTAAACCATGTCACTGAGGGCCTCAATCATCTCACATATGGAGCTGAAGACCTCCACAGGGCAGGGAACTACTCTTCCATCACTGCACAAACGTTGAGTAGATGTAAGGAAGAGGGGTGCAGAACAGGTTTGCAAACCTGACTCAGCCTTGATGGGAGCTAATGCGGTTTCAGTGGGCTGAACTGAGGCTGTACATCTTTCAGAGCCTGTTTTACCACAGGGAGCATTTTTATAGCCAAAATAATATGTGCCATATGGAAAAGTCCTGCAAAAATTAATAGAAGTGCAACCAGTAGGATTGGAGAGAAATGAAATAATCCATGGAAATGGCTGTGTAATCTTTAAGACTTGATAGAGAATGATTCCCTCTCACAAAGACTTTGTAAGACGTTCTATAGAATTGCTATGATGTAATTCGCTCTTAAATCCTATTCAAAAGCTCCAAAGCCTAAGAATGGTTATTGTTTTCTGATTAAATTCTGTAAGACCTCTGCATAAAGAAAGAGCTGGTATTCTCATATCTCTGCTATCCAAATCTGAAGGAATACAAGACCACTGGATTTAATTATATCAGGCATATAAATGTCTTCCAAACCATTACATATATCTGTGTGCATGAAAACACTCATTCATACAAATTAGGTGCCATTGGAATTGATAGAGGTGAACCCGCTCTGATGGGACCAGCTACCGAAACAACTACAGTGACTGACATGCTTTTAAAGGCCACAGAAGGGAAAGGGCTGGAAAGCTCTTACAATATGTTTTTGGAGGTGGAAAAATACCAGTGCATTGAGATGGAAACTGTTTGGAGCAGCACGGTGGGTTTGCTCTCACTCCTTTAGCAAAGAGGAATTTCTGGTTGTGCACAGAAAGGGAGTATGTGCTCACCCTGGTCCAGGGCATCCTGCGGCCTGGGGTGGGGAGGCCAGCTGGGATGTGAAAGCCTTTAGAGCTGGGAATTGAGCCTGGAGTGCTGGCAGCCCTAATACTTCCCTCACCAGGGGACTGTAAGGTATTTGTTCTCCTCCTTTCTCTCTCCTACTCATTCGTTTCAAGAGAGACCTATTGGTTCACAGTGAGATGGAGAGGAAAAACAACCCTGCAATCACAAAGTGCTGTTGTGACATGGAAAAACTGGGGTTTACGCAGCTCTGCTCCAAAAAACACCTAAGGGAAGAGGTGAGAGTGGCTGCATGAAGCCCACCTGTGGGTCACGAGGGGCTGCACACTGCTGGAGCATGCCTGGGATTTCTCCATCAGGATGCCAAACAGGCAATTGGAACTGGATGATCTTAAGGTCCTTTCCAAACCTAAATATTCCATGATTC
>JANHGB010040217.1:8627-23131 GCA_026283785.1 Coracopsis vasa | reverse complement strand
AATATTTTAGGGGTCAGTTACCTTGCTTTCTTCCTTTTCCCTCTTTTGAAACATAATCCTTTTGTCAAACATTTGTTTCCAGTTATTTCCGGAAAGGGCTCTGTTTTGGCCTGGCCTGCTTCGCCAACATGCCTGTGGAGAGTGAGTTAGAGCGTGGTGCCCGCATGAAGTCCGTGGGGATTCTGTCCCCTTCCTACACCCTGCTGTATAGGTACATGCACTTCCTGGAGAACCAGGTGAGGTAAGTTCTCTTGGGAATGGGACTGGCCACTCCCTGCCAAGGAGAGGTAATGTTCCCTCAATGGAGAGCAGTTTTAGGCATGAGTGAGAACTTGACTACAACGCTGAGCCATGATTTCCTTGAATGACTACTTCTCTAGAAAGAGTTACACGTTCACAATGGGAAGGAAACAAGGAACTGGTCAGCAGCAGCCTGTTCATTGCTAACAGGCTAGTCAAATGCATTCCAAACCCTGCTTGCTTTGTGTGGATATAAGTGTTGGGGAAGGTTGAGAGGACAAGAAGTTACACTGTTCTTCTGAAAACCATTTTACTAAGGGCTCACAGAAAGCTTCTAAATCTGCAGTGGTGATCGTGGCTAGCTGCATGTTTCAGCTGTGTTGAGTGGACCTGTTTCTACCTAAGCATATTTAAAACAGGACCAGTACTATGCATATATCAGCTCAGTGTCTGCTTCAGTCTGGCTGCACTGAAAGCTGGTGTTATTCCTGACTCTTCAGCTGCCCTCCTGGATAAGTCTGTGCAGCTGAGACACTCAGGGTTCCTTTGCTAGCTGGGTGGCAAGACACTGAATAAGTACAGACTGGAGACACCACAGACCTCCCCTTTTTTACTTTCTTTTCCAGACACCAGTTGGAGATGCCAGGGCACTATTCCCATCTAGAGGCATTCTATGATGACAAGAAAGGAGTTCTCCCGGGTAGCAAGGGCACCTCCAACTCTCAGCAACCTGTCCACTGGCTGCCATCTATCCACAGATACATGTACCCAGAGATGAAGGTGAGGCAGGTGCTCTGAGGCTTGCAGAAATGGTCAGTGTGCTCCTGCTTCTTGCTGGTGTCTCATACTTTATGTAAGCAGTGACTCCAGCACTTTGTGGGCTGCTTTAAGTAAGATTTTGTTACTTGGACTGTTAAAAGCTGCAGTTCTCTGTCATTGCTGTGTGCTGGTCTTGCTCCCACATTTAGACTTAGCATCTGTGCATGTGTCCCTGATTCACCTCTGAGCTGTTTTCTTCCCTTTCCCTCCACCTGCAGATCACACACCCTGCTGGCTGTATGTCTCAGTTCATCAAATTCTTCGGTGAGCAGATCCTTGTCCTCTGGAAGTTTGCCCTGCTGCGCAAGCGCATATTGATATTTTCACCACCCCCAGTTGGAGTTGTCTGCTATAGAGGTATGTTTCCAGGGACACTGCAGAGCTCTGATCTAGTAGGCTGAAGCACTGCAGAAATGCCTGTGGGTACTGAGGGGACAGACATCCTGCAGGTGTCCATTGCAACCATTCCCTGTGAAGATACCGTTCAGCCTGCATTTGCCCATTTCCTGCAAAATGCTTTTCTTCAGGTCTTTTGGGTAAGGACATACCTGGCACTGTTGAACACTGTTGAACTGTCAGCACAAGACAGTATTGTGCTGAATGAATTTGTGGAATCTAGAACATGGGATTAAGTATTCAAGGCCAGGTTGGATGGGGCATTGAGCAACCTGGTCTAGTGGAAGGTGTCCCTGCCCATGACAGGGGGTTGGAACTGGATGAGCTTTAAGGTCCCTTTCAACTCAAACCATTCTACGATTCCTGTGGGAGAACTGATTATTTCCTATCCAAAACAGGATGTCTCCACTTGAGAAGTTCTGGTGTTCAGAGGCATTAAATTCTAACCATTGTTTTCAGAAAAGTGTGGGGGAAAACTGCGTAACTGGGGTTCAGAGTGCCCTTGAGGGAATACTGAAAGCATCTCAGGATGTACTTCTCTTGTCTGCAGTCTACTGCTGCTGTTGCCTTGCCAATGTTTCTCTGCCTGGTCTTGGAGGAACTGTCCCAGAGTCCAAACCATTCTTCTATGTGAATGTGGCAGACATAGAAATGCTGGAGACAGAAGTATCCTATGTGGCCTGTAAGTATGATGGATTAGGTGTGAAGTTAACTTCAGGCTGTAAAGTGTCTTGAGACACCAGACTGTGCAATAAAACTGATGAGAAATTGGATGTGTGTGGAATGACTAACTATGAAAGCAGGAGAGAACAGTTGGTCTGCTGGGAAAGCAACAAGCTGCTCTGAAAATCTTCTCTGATTTTGGCAGGCACAACAGAAAAGATCTTTGAGGAGAAACGGGATCTCTATGATGTCTATGTGGACAACCAGAATGTGAAGACGCATCACGAGCATCTGCAACCACTCCTGAAAATTAATAATGCTGACAAGGAGAAGTACCGGCGGCTCAATGACCAGAGGTAACAATGGACATCTGGGTGGTCCTGATAGGACAGCAGTGTGATGTGGGATAAAGAGGACACTGCTCCTTTGTACTTTGTATTTTCAGAGTTGTGCACTGCTTCAGCTCATCTCTTTGAGGTTCTGGCTCCACTGAAGCTGACTGGCATGAGAGCCCTTGGGCACTCTGCGCACATACAGTCACTGCACCAGTGAGCTGATGGAGCAGGCACAGGGCAGGAACTGAAGCAGAGGTTGTGACTCACCATTCGTTCACCACTGATCAGCAGTACAACTGAAAACAGCCTGCTTTTGAGTCCAGTGCCTTAAAAGACTACCCTGTTGCCTCATGTATTGGGGCAAGAGTGTCAGTCTGATTGGTCTCCAAGAAATGGATGTGATGTTTTCAGTTGTACTTGTATTCTCATAATGCTTCAAGGTTCACTGTAGGTGTATGTGCAATTAATCTGTCTCCCTTCTTTCAGGCAGATGTTAATGTATTCTCAGGAAGTGGGCGATGATTGTAACTCCTGTGAAGAGGACCTTTTCATCTTGTGAGTAGCTACCTCTAATACTTAGTCGGTCTCTGTTAGGTTTAGGGAGCTGAGCCTCTTTCACTGATTTCTTGTTGCCCTGGTTTGGTATATTATAATATACCAAATTAACATAATTCCATAGTCAGCTCTCTTCCTCAAGGGATCCAAGAACCAAACTGACCCTTCCTCTTCAGATCCTCTTCCTTTCCATTTGACAAGCCAGATGCAGCCATATAAGTCTCCACTGGAGTCTCTTAGGTGCTGGGAGGGAGAGAAGGCAATTGTAAAAACACAATTAGAAATGCAGGAATCCCCTCCCATTTTTCAAAACCTAAGCACTATAGGACCTTTCATGCCAGAACATTTGATTCAGGAAAGGAGAGTGTGGGAAGCAGGCACTGTACTGTGCTGGGGGAGGTACATTGTGGAGATAAGAATGCATGTGAAGGATTGGCCCATTGATGTGGCTGGCTTTGTACTTGGCAAACATAGGAACCAGAACTGGCCATAGAGTTAGAGGTATGGAATTAGATGAAAACCACACCTCTACCACTTCTGAAGCCCTTCACTGCCTGTTGCTATTGCTCACAGTCTGCAGCAGGAGGGAAGTAATGGGATGAAACTGTGTGAAGGGCTGTCAGGACAGAGCTCTGATGGTTGAACTGTGCAGATGTAGTGAGAGGTCTTTCTGAACAGCCTTTCATATTCCTAGGAAAACACTAGATCAGAAGTAGCTCTCACTGCTGTGTTCTGCACCAGTAATGGAGAATTTATTTACCCAGTGGCTTACTAATGGATGACAGTGCCGCTTCCTCCTTTGCATTATGGGAGCTATAGGTCTAGTGTGGCTATCACAAAGTACACATTAGCTGATAACGTGGCTTGCTTCTCAAGAGTCAAATGCCTAGCATAAATCATCAGCCTGACAGAAGCACTGCTGTAAATTAAAAGTTACTGCTTTATCTTTGTTTATTCTAGGTCACCCATAGGGTGGGTTAACAACTACTAGAGCATCACCTAAGAAGGTGGGATCTATGATTAAAGGGGGTTAAACACAGTTCTGGGGCTCTGCTGCCTGTTTCATAAATATGCTGTCTTTTTGGGGGTCCAATGCCATCATCTTAGCTGATTTTATGCCGTAGGTTTTTCATGGAGCAGAACAACCGCATATTTCAGACACTGATGGAGGTGTCAGCCAGCCAGGACAAGACACTGACAGCTGACCACGCACGAGGCATGGGCCTGGATCCCCAAGGGGATCGAAGTTTCCTTTTGGACCTCCTGGAAGTATATGGCATTGATGTTATGCTAGTCATTGACAACCCCTGCTGCACTTAAACCATGGGCAAGAGATGGGGAGCAAAGATCACTTTTTAAAGACTACCAGACATTGCTTAGGAGGATCACTGGAACTCACCGCAGCCAGAGTTACTAAATAATGTCAAAGGGAGAGTATTTATAATTTTAAAACAAAATGTGATTTTATTTTCTCTCCCTCAACCTCCCAATGAGTACCTGCTCCAGGTTTGGTTTTGTTTGGTATTTGGTTTTGTCTTCCTTTCTCTTTCATCTGTGTTTTTTTTTTTTGTTTAGATAGGACCAGGGGCATGTTTGCAGCAATCTTTGCTGTTGCCAGTGATAACTAGGTTTTGGCCTAGCCTGGATACCTGAGAGCTTAAGGCTTCAGGAAAGCACTTTGTCTGATAGGGACCAATGTGAACTGCTGTAACTGAGCTCTCAAGCCTTGACTGGAAAACCCTCCTATCATTCCCTCTTCCGCCTGGGGAACTGAAGAGAGCTTCAGCACAACTCAGTCTCATAAAACATCTGTCCTACCATGTTTATTGGTGGGGACAGTTAAGCCAATGATAAAAACTAGGACTCCTTTAAGCACTCCTCACCAGCTTCTAGCAGTTGAGTTGGAATAAAGCTACCCATCCTCATCAGTGGCAGAAGCAAGTTTGGAATAAGGGGGTGCTACAGGACCTTATGACTTTGCTTGCCAGAGTGGCACGGTTTCACTTCCAGCATTTGAGGTAGTATAAACTGGCAAAGACTACACCTACCCTATCTCATAGCTGGAGAAGAGCACCATCGCTACATGATCCCTCCTACCACTTCTTCTAGTCTTCAGTTGCATCACACCTGCTGCTTTGGTTTAGAATCTTCAAACCAGCAAGATGGTCTCCCATTTAACAGGGACCAATCTCACTGAGCCACCTTGCAGTCAGTATGTTCTCCAGCCTCAGTTCGGATGGCGCTGTGCCGGATTGGGTTGAATAAGTATGCTTTAACTAATGTCACTAGCCCTTCCTTTGTAGCACATGGTACTTGTCACTCCTTTGCTTTAAAACTGTCTGCTGATACACTTTTTGTCAAGCCAGCCTTCAGCACTGCCTGCAGCTGTCCTTGGCTTTCAGTGTGAGGCAGAGTGCCTTCACAGTTTGCAGGAAGTTCCCTTTGAGTTTGGTGTTCTTAACTGGCACAGCGGCAGTGTCTAACAGCAAACCTTTTTTTTTCCTGGATAGAGAAGCAGTAGGACCAGATGAACAGTGTTTTGTTCTTGTGCTGTGGAAAGAGTAGGATTCAGTTCATGCCGGACCAGTGGTTACCGCCACGAAAGCTATCCCAGTAAAGAGTAATCCCTTTGCCGTGTGAAATCCAAGAATGGTACTGTGGGTTTTAGGTGTGACATCCTGCTTTGCCCCAAATCCTTTAGTCAATAGAAGCATCAGCTTTAAGCTAACTGTTCTTCCTGAACTGTGGCTATAGTTAATTAGCTGCTGCTTCTACCATAATAGACTTCAGCACCCTTGGAGGCTTTCAGTGGTTTGTAGGAATGCAAACTGTAGCTGACGTATCCATTTATCCTACCATTTTGTAGACTCTCTGTGGCTTGTCTCCCTCTGGATGGAAGGAGGGTGGCATGGCCTGTTTTTTTCTTGAAGGCTGTCAGCAGCAAAGGGGTAGTTTTGCTTGCTGTGGATTCAGAGGTTTTAGTGCTGTGTGGAATCGGAGGCCTCACAAGGCTTTTTGCACAGTTCTTGGTATGAGCTTCAGCATGTTCTGTTCCTGTGATCTGCCTGTCTCTGAGCAGCCACTCCCCGGCCAGCTTTTTCAGGGCTTTGGATGTTTTTGGGTGTTACAGGAGAAAACATGCTACTGCTTGTATTGCCAATTGCGCACAACTGTAATGTTATCATCCTTAGAAGGCTGGGGGGAAAAGGGAGAAAAAGGAAAAAGGGGAAGAAATGGAGAAAGAGATAAAAACAGAGCTCAGTATCATTTAATGCAAAGACCAGTCTCTTTTCCTTAAGAAAAGGCTTTGGTTTTAAATTGGCATCTCTAGTATAAAAGTGAGCCACAGTCTCCATGGGTTCTTTCTAACCTCCACTTCAGTTGTAACATGCTGTCTGTAGTGAAGATCCCTGAGGAAGTGTAGCCGTCGCTTACTTGCTTTCCTTCAGATACAAAAAGAGGAACTGAAACTAGTCTCTAGCAATTCTTCCTCTCACTTTCTTGAAGGTTTGCTACATAGTTGAGTTGTGGTCAGCTGTTAATGACTTTCTGTTCTCTTTGATGTCAGTCTTCTGCTGAACTAACTAGAAACAAACCTTTGTCATTGAAATTTTACAGCCTCTGCAGCCGGAGGCTTTCTAACACCTTGCATTAGAGCACTCCTTTCACAAGCTGTCAGAACATCAGGTCTAGTAGACAGCACTGCTAAGAGCTTACTGAGCAGAACCTCATGAAATTACTATTTGATGTTTATTCAACTTCTGCTTTCCAGAAACCAGGGCTTCAGCTGCCAGCAGGAGTGTGGGTGCAGAAGCATCAAACCAAGCAGGTTATTGTAAAAGTAGCATTCATGCTACATCCTGTCTGGGTGGCTACAGCCTGTTTTGCTCTTCCTTGTAACACTGCTTCTCTACAGCCTCTCTTGGCAGGTGACTGCTACGAAAGTCAGGAAGTTGCCAGACAGAAAACAAGAAGATGATTTCTCTTTCCTCATCCTTCCTTGTTTAATTTGCTGCAGAACTTTCCACCTGCACTCTCCTTTTCTAACAGACATTCCTGTTGGTGTTGTCACATGTGGAAAAAAATCATTGGTAAATGGGTACATAATACAAACAAATGGCTACAGCTTGGGACCTGATGGCTTGTTCAGAAGGCTGGTTTCTTCTGGAACCAATTTAACTGAATCTTACCTTTCCAGGAGATGACATAATTCGAGGTAGAACAGTTAAGTGCAGATTTAAAATCCCCTCCTTGGCACTTAATACTTGCTTTTTTGAATACTAGCAGCTGGAAGGGAGGCAGTTACTGAGTGCATTTTGAATTAAAAGAGGCAGAAAAGTGTGGCATAAGGTAGGGTATTGCTGATTGCCATAAAATCTTCTTCTCCATACTTTGCCTTTACAGTGGTGCCTTTAGTTTCTGTGGTGTGATGCCTCTGGTCAGTTGCTTGTGATCAGAGCCCAGGTTGAATGGTGGTTACTGTAACCAGGTATATCCTGTGCCCTGGTAGACAGAATCTGTAATGTTCCTCTCTAACAAACACCCAAGGCATAGTATAGCCACTGCAGGTTCTCAGTTGGTACTCACTTGAGTTTAAACAGCAGAGCAAGAGCTTCATAACTGCACCTTAACTCAAGTTGCACTAGAAATGTACAATAAGCAGCAGTGAATTATTACTACTTGTACTATCTCAATTGGAGTGTAAAGCATGAGAGAAATAAAAGCTAGATTTTCAATCTGAACAAGGGATACCATGCCAGATACTGAAAACATGCAGAAGTCTTCTCACTGCATGGTTAGGACAAGCTGCATAGAGCCAAGTACAACTAAGAACTATAATGGGTACTATGAGAAAGACATTTTACTGAATTAAGAGCTTAGATTTGGCTTAGAGACTTCTTTTCTAGTATATATGAAGTAATTACTCCAATGTAAGAGCCAATGCTCATGTCTGTCACAGGAGATAAGTTCGCCTATCCAGCATCCTTAAGGGCAGAAGAAAGTTCCATCACCTTTTCAAGAGAAAGCAGCTTACTCTACAGCTTATTCTGTAAAGCAGTTACTGGGATACTGCTTCCAGTTTTAAAAACTGCCAAAGTTAATGGGCAAAAAGGTAGGAGTAGGTATGGCCTTTCTGGGGACAGGCATGTTTTGCTCCAAGACATAGAAAGGCAGCGGTTTCTGGAATTGTAGAGCAAGAGCACTCTGTCCTAATGCAGCAGTCTAGGTACAAAGTATGCACACCAACCCAAATTCTCTCATCCTAGCTCTTACTTCTAAGTAAGTTGATTGCTGTCTCCTTTCTACCCCCGCCAAATCTAGTGGTCTAGTGATTATGTTAGAAGACAACATAAATGTCTTTTGCAAGAGACTGGGATGTACTGACTTAACAGAATGATATGTCTGTCTAAAACAGAGGGTGTTAAATGCCTGTGGGTCAGGATTTCATGTCCTGGCTAATGCAACATGCCATTCCAATGGGAGCGTTTAATTGTGGTTAAAATAAACAGGTGCCTTGGGCTGTCCATCCTTAGTTGTTATCCTTCCTTTTTATGTTACAGTATTCAAAGCCCTTCTAGAACGGGCTGTAAGTTGAAGCCAGGAAAAGCATTTTCAAGAGTGGGACCTAGGATTCTATTCCTCCTTCCTGTCTTGGAGTTTATACGATGTTGTTTGTCTTGCTGTCAGACAGAAACATGAGAAATGAGCCCTTTCCTCAGCACTGCAGATAGCAGGTTCAGACCCTGCTTATTTTATTTAATGTTTGCCTCACACCCCCCCCTCTGAATGTTGCAATTCAGAGGTCTAGAACCACCCCATAGTGGAAGGCCTTTGAGCTACAGAGGAGGGGGGAAAAGAATTACTTGAATGGTATTTATACAAGCTATTCAACCTATGTTGATCTGAATATTTAATTATCAGCCTGTGTCTCAGATGATCTTTGGTACTTTAACATCAGAAGAGCATTAACAATACCAATTCTGAAGGGAGCTCTTGGTTATCCTCAAGCAAGGAATCAACATTGCAGTGGGAGCCATGCGTCTGATACTGTGGAAGAGAATTAGTTGTTTTCCCTGTAAAATGGTAGAGATGAACCAGAAGCTAGTTCTTCCCATCTCGCCTCTTGCAGCAGGCTGGTTGTAGTTATAACAGCTCTGATGTTGTCTGCATCTTGCAGATGTGTGGCTGCTCCCATAGGGCTGTGGCTCTGAAGAGAAACTGCTTACTAAAATATGGGTATTTTTTAATACAATTAAAGTGTATGTTTTTGAAATGGCTGCTGCCTTGTCTGTCCTGCCACCTGAGAGAAATAAAAACAACATTGCTGATTTCATTAGAGAAGCATCAGCCTGAGGAAAAATTCAGTAAGGTGAGAACTGCCTCTGACTCTGAAGGAGTCAGTGGCTGCAGAGCAACCTTCCAAGTGTCTCTGTCGCACAGCCAACATACTCCTTGGAGAGTGACCCAGGGGTCCACTGAGCACCCTTAACTGCTGCAGATCAACAGAAAGACAGCACAACTTGGGCCCTATCACCAGCATAACTATTAAAAAGAACTAGCAGGCTTCTACCCTCTTAGATCTTAGTCAAGAAAGGGATGAGTGCTTGCCCAGTAGCTGAGGTAATTAGTTTTTCCACCATATAGCCAAGGGTAGGACAGCATTCAGTTTGGTTCCAGCATCCTGTGGAAAATCAACCCTATTTCCCCTTGCAAAGCATTTTTCCTTCAGCAAGTCTCCAGCAGAGGATGCTGGTGCAGCACCCAGGATGCAGTCTAACAAAGCTGCAATTCACTAATGGCCTTATTTTGATTACAGCAAAGAATCAACAGATGAAGTTAGACTAGATCACAGCGTAACAGAGGGACTATGTACAAGCAACAGTCACATCAGAAAAGTAAGAACCTATTTTTTTTTTTTTTCCAGTAAGCAAAGCAGAATCATGTAAACTTGTAAGTTGTAATAAAATGGGCAACAGATAACCTTGCCTAAGTCAATAATATTTCCTTTCAGCAATTAAAGCAAAGCTATAAACAAAAGCTTGGAAAAGCAACAAAACTAATTACAGTACTGAGGCTCAAGGGGATGTAGATTGTGTAAGAAATGGTGAGCACTGTTTACATTAGAGAATAGCAACCAGACACAATGAACAATAAAAGTTGTTTGGATGCCCTTATTTGTGTTACTCTACTATGGGAATAAAAGGAATACTTACAAAAAAACCAGACTCATTTGGCTTGTTAAAACATGTGCTTCATACAGCTTTGGGTCAATGATGACATTTTCCAATTTGCTGCTCTATAATGTACCTAAAAGGAACAGATTTCTACTATATTATTAAGTGGAACGCTGTGCTGTTGTATCTGGCAAGATGGAAGAAAAATAACATATCTTAGCCAGGTACATACGGGACGTTTTTAACTTCCTCTGAAGCTTTGAATCCCTGATCAATTTCCAGTTTATTTTGTGACAGAAGAGTAGGTAACCAACTGTTTTAATGTAGCAACTCCAACGTTTCATAGACTTCCTTAGCATTACTATCCAAAAATAATTTTTTTCCAAGATCCATGGGTTTGCGAGATTTATATATAGGTAACTAAAGCAGACTTCACCTCCTAAAACAAGGACAAGTGTGCTTTTATTTTACTTTAATATACAATCGCATTAAAGCAGTAGCATCTGGCACACAGCACTCAGCCTGCAGGGCTGTAAATGACTGCTGATGGCTTCTCTGGGAAAAAAAAAAAAAAAAGATGCTATCAAATTAACATGCATTTCTCAGAATTTTCATTTGCATTTTTTACCCCCTGAGACCAGCCAAATCAGCTGCTTCCAATGGAAATACCTCCCACATAAAAATAGCCAAATGACTATATAGACAAATAGACTTATTAGTCTGGTGGGGGTAATCAAGTTAGCAAAGTCTTGTGTGCCTTGAAGAGACCCCGATAAGACTGGTAAACACTGGCCCCTTTGACATGAATTCTCATTGTACTGCTGCACGGAGCATCTGCTCTCTCATTCTGGGATCACAGATGAACCGGAGTTTCCGGGGTAATAACTTCACCTCCACAGGCATAGCTTCATACTCCTCGTTATCAATGCCAAAGGATCCCTCAGTGCCCTATGTACAGATAACAGTGTAAGCAGGGTTAAACACTAAACACATTATTGCAGCAATGCTGTAATGCTGATACCTGGTTTTACTGATCAACTCAGCTGAATAACTAAGTCTTAACCAAGATGATCCCCTCCCTATGTCTTCCAGCCCGTCTGGTCCCAGCAACAGTGGCACTATTCTTCACGTAATATATTCAGAATCTGTTGCGTAAGATGTTACCTCACTTAGTTGCTAACTGGTAGTAATTAAATGCTAGGGAGCCTTAATGACCCACATTGTTTATACTGAAGGATTCTTTGCTATTGGAACCACAATTATATGCACTTAGATCTTGGTCTGCCAGTGGTGACACAAGCTAATCTGCAGAAGTGCCTGTTAAATAACTCCTATTAAACCCACGTTACAAACATCTTTTGGTATTCTTTTACTATACTGATCTGAAAGGTGAGATGCAAAGTAATTCATGGCTCAGGAATTACTCAGCAGTAGAATTTTCGTTAAGTGTTTTCTTTAATGCTGATAAAGTCACCAATGATTAAAACCATTTGTCAAAAATGGCAGGCTGACTTTACCTAAGAACAAATCTGGTGACTGCTTGGCATGCACTTGACTCAGATCACTGGGAAATTCCAGTATGTGTCTCCTGGCCAGAGACTTAGATGCTGCACTGAGGAACTGAGTGTCTTACTGGCAATGTGATCAACCTCCCAGATTTGAAGTAGGGATTTCCTTATGTGTAGCATCAACTGGTATGATGAAATAATGTGACAGTTTTCCAGCTCCCTCAGCTTCTCACCTCTGGAAGTTGCAAGATGCATCTGCTGGCTTGGATGCACTGACTCCCTTCAGGGCACATATGTGGATCACGCATCTTTTGACTTCTGTTCAAACCAAAAGAGAGGTAAGGTTAGGAGATGTTTCTCTTGGAAACAGCCATCTTTAGGAATCACATGTCACTGTGGGTTGGTAAATCTACGCATTTGGTAAACTTGGAGGTTATGCATATATACAAATATTTGTGGGTTTAAATGTGAGAAAGGAAAACAGACATTCCCTATTCTGCTGCAGTCAATACATATCGGCATACACTGACAGCCTCCAACCCGCTTCTGCTCTGAGGCTCACTGAATATATTTGAACACAGGGTTTTGTATATTTGAACATACAGCACAGTTTGCATTCCTCACTTACTTACATGCTGAACTCTGCAATTCCTGCAGTGACTATCATCTCCTCATATCCCATGCAGCCACATGACTTACCAGCAACCTAAACAGCCCTAAGCCAAAAAACCCAGGTAGAATTATAGTTAAATTGAACCACTAAATTACCATCTAAACCCCAAAGAACCCTCATCTCACATCAACACCAGTCAGCATAACATTTCTTATGAGCTGCTTTTATATCATTCCATGTGAAGAACTGCCCCCAAAAAATCATTTTATACATTCCAAATAATCTATCTGGTTTTTGTCTGTAACTCACTCTCTTCTGGTACCTGTGAAATTCTTATTTACGTACTATACTTAGAGAAGTGCTACTCTCCTACTTCTGTAGATGTCAAATGGAAGCGCAAAGGCAGATGCCTGTCTTAGAAAGCTGCTGGTGGTCTTTTTCAAGACTTAAGTTGCTGTCCTGTCACTGGACCAACTGTTAGAGAGAACAACGTATTGCAATTCCTTTTCCCAATGTGTGCTGCTGCAGAGTAAGTACAAGCTCTTGGGTACGCTGACCTACCTCCAGTCTTCTGACTGAAAACACACATAACCTTTCCGCTGACCTTTGACAAAGGGGACACCACACCCCAAGCAGAACCCTTCAGTTTGGGTCCCTCTCCCAAAACACAGCAGCAAATAAGTAGTACCAGAGGGGACAGCAGAGATACAGCATTAATACATCACAGCTCTCAAGCACTCTCTCTATACACCAAGCTGCCTATGCTCTGAGGAATGCAAGCACCCCTTAAAGAAACAACATGAGAAGAGAGGGTTGAAGCAAGAGCTGATAAACAAAGATGAAGGAAGAAAGGTTAAGATACCAAAGGAAAGGGCAGAGAAGGACAGAAGCAGGATTAAGTGTGGAAAGTTTGGTTTAAATCAAATACATATATAGTAAAAGATTAATGAGTGAATATGAGGGAATTAAACATCCTCCTGGCAATATAAATTATAAATCATTGATGGCATGCAATACTGTCAGTTTATACAGTGCTGTACAAACAAGCAGCAAGATTCCCTGCTTAAAGTTTAACCTACTCAAAGTTTAACAAACAAGGTCTTTCATATTGCACTTTGGTGAGCAGTAGATGGGTTTGGTTCATGAGGGTAAGTAAGGCTCTATACAGATGCAGTTATAGGGTCAAGGTAAGCTCAAAACCACAAGACATGGAATTAAAGATCAGCCAAAGGTAGAGACAAATAGACACAACTCCACTTGCAGGGATTGCCTCTCTAGTGAACCAGTACAAAACAATCAGAAATAATTTCCATCCGATTCTTTTATTTCCATTTGATCCTTTACTATGAGGGTGGTGAGACACTGGAACAGGCTGCCCGGAGAAGCTGTGGCTGCCCCATCCCTGGCAGTGTTCAAGGCCTTTTCTGCTGAGCAGCTTTCCAGTCACTCTTCCACCAGCCTGTAGCACTGCATGGGATTGTTGTTGCCCAGGTGCAGGACCCAGCACTTTGCCCTGTTGAGCCTCATACCATTGGCCACAGCCCATCTATCCAGCCTGTCCAGATCCCTCTGCAGATCCTTCCTACCCTCCAGCAGATCAACACTCCCAGACAACTTGGTGTCATCCACAAATTTACTGAGAGTGCACTCAATCCCCTCATCCACATCATCAGTGAAGTTTTTAAACAACACTGGCCCTAACACTGAGCCCTGAGGGACACGACTAGCGACCGGTTGCCACCTAGATGTGACATTTACAACCACTCTTTGGGCTCAGCCATCCAGCCAATTTCCAACTCAGTGAAGAACACACCTATCCAGGCCATGAGCAGCCAGTTTCTCCAAGAGGACACTGTGGGAGACAGTGTCAACTACTTTACTGAAGTCCAAATAGACAATGACCACAGCCTTTCCCCCATCAACCAGGCAGGTCACCTTGTCATAGAAGGAGATCACGTTGGTCAAGCAGGACCTGCCCTTTATGAACCCATGCTGACTGGGCCTGATCACCCCATTTTCCTGCACGTGCTTTATGATCTCAGTTAGGATGATGTAATCCAGTGGAAAAAAGCAGAGCTCTGCGTTGGCCGGGAATCGAACCCGGGTCAACTGCTTGGAAGGCAGCTATGCTAACCACTATACCAACAACGCCTGACACTACCTGCTCTTCCCCCACTTTATCTTAAACATCAGCTCCACC
>JANHGB010040216.1:5438-16542 GCA_026283785.1 Coracopsis vasa | reverse complement strand
CCTTGTCCTGTCACTACAGTCCCTAATGAAGAGTCCCTCCCCAGCATCCTTATAGGCCCCCTTCAGATACTGGAAGGTTGCTCTGAGGTCTCCATGCAGCCTTCTCTTCTCCAGGCTGAACAGCCCCAACTTTGTCAGGCTGTCTTCATATGGGAGGTGCTCCAGTCCCCTGATGATCCTCGTGGCCTCCTCTGGACTTGTTCCAACAGTTCCATGTCTTTGTTATGTTGAGGACACCAGAACTGCACACAGGGCTCCAAGTGAGGTCTCATGAGAGCAGAGTAGAGGGGCAGGATCACCTCCTTCGAGGTAACTTATTTTACATGATAATTTCCCCACTGTTTTTCTTGTAGGAATCTGGGTTTCATCTCCATGAAATGGTCTTTCAGAAGTGCTTAGTTAACTCCACACCGTGCCCACACATGCAGCAAACACACAGTGCTGGGTCAGCTACCGCTGCACGTGCTAACCCTGCCTCGCTGTCCCTGCTGATGGAGAAGGGGCTCAGGGATCAGTTAAGCTTTCTGAAGCAGCACAAAATTACACCCAGATCACACTTCAGTGATTTTTCAGGCACTGCAGCATCTCTCACGCCTCCCTGTCTGTATCCAAGTTCTTCCTAACAACTCACTTTTCTGAGGCCTGTGAGAAATAAATTATCCATTCTTCTCCTTCGCTGAGTAGTTACGTGCTCTGGATTTGCCTGTTTCTCAACCTGTCGCATCTTTTAGAGTGTGATTTTCAAGGTATTGACTTCTTGAAGGCATGATTCCTAGAAAATATCACAGAGTACTTGAATGCTAAAATAGAAAGCTTGGGTCTCGAGCTGAGTCAGACAGGCCTTTTAACGTGACAGAAATTTGAACAGAACTGAATTTGACAGAAGTTTCAAGGCAATGGAGATTTGAACTAAACCTGCTGATTTATTTCTATAAATGGTAGCTTCTGTGTGCAGAGCTGCAGTGGAGTCCAGGGCTGGGTTTCTCCTCTCCCCTTCAGCACAGTGCTGCAATATTCCCTTGTAGTCCCAGAAAACAAAATCAGTATGCCTTTCCTATCTCATGTACTTTTTCATTCCAACTACATTATAATAAGCTGATCTGATTCACAGCATTACTGTGCACCTTCTCATCCATTAGCTCCCTCCAAAACCTCCGCAACCTCCTGCCAGCAAGAAGAGAAAGCGAGTGAATGATGACGTGCCCGAGTGTAAACCTTTGAAGCCATTGCTGAGTGGCTCCATTCCTGTGGACCAGTTTGTGCAGACACTCGAGAAGGTACTAAGTGTTTAGTGGCAAGTGAGGTTCAAGCAGATTTCTACTCTAATCTCATAAATGTACTGCTTTACTAGCAGAGAAAGGGAAAATAATTTTTGTGTAGTTTTAAATGGAGAAGAGCTTATAAGCTAGCAAAGTACTTCAGGAAACCTGTATCCCTGCACTGAGTATGGCGGGAACAGCTCTCCATGGAGGCATGTCCTGATACAAGGGCTTCCTGACAGATATTTTCTCCTGGTTTCTCATGGAAGTAGAGCTTTTGGGGCCACTCTGGGTGGGTGAATTTTCCCAATATAACTTTTGGATTTATCAGCAATAAATTGAAACAGTGGGGAGAAGGTCTCAAAAGTATTTAAGGTAAGCGAGTGAAGAAGAGATCCTGGAAATGTCTCCAGTGTTGTGAGTTTTTCTGGGGACCTGCAGGACAAGGGCTTGGTGGCTGAACTTGCAGGCAGTTGGTTACTGCTTTGTGGAGCCCTGTTCTCGCCTGTGGGACTCCTTGGAGAAAATTCACAGGAAAAAGGACAGGATTATCTGTGAAGAAGTTTGTCCTGGGATTCAGTAGCTCTCCACTATCATCTTTGAGGCAGTAATGTCAGCAGGTGGTCATTTCTGTAGTTAAAGGAGCCATTGTCCTCTTTGCCTCTCAGGATTTTGCAATTGCAGTGGAAAATGTTGAGTTTAACCTCCCTGTTCTATAGTTTATCCATCTGTATAGTGAGGGTCTGTGTGTGTTTCCTCTGCAAAGCCTTGAGATCTAGGATGTCTGCAGTGGCACTCTTTGTAACCATTTTCCCCTCTCCATCCCCCTGTGCCCTAGTCATTTATCTCTATCTGTTTTCCTGAGTTGTAGTAACATCTCTTTCTTTTAACCCCTCCTCGACGCTACATGTAGCATGGTTTCAGTGATGTGAAGGTGGAAGACACAGCCAAGGGCCACATCGTACTCCTGCAAGAGGCAGAAACCCTCATTCAGATTGAGGAGGACTCCACACACATCATCTGTGACAACGATGAACCTTTGAGGGTGAAACTGCGTGACCTGGTTCTCAAATTCCTGCAGAAGTTTTAGCTCATGGACATTGTGCTGCTCTGCCAGGGGAGACCCCAGGGCACCAGAGCTAAGAGCTTTCCAGAGGGTGACCCCAGGGAGAGAAAGGGTTTACCGAGACACAGAGACCAGAAACTACCTTCCCCTTCATGGGGAAGCAAGGAAGTATTTTTAATATCTATCTATTTTTTTAATTTTATTTTTAACTGTTTTTGGAGTATTTTGGAGGGGATTCTTGTTCTGTAAAATTGGGAGTTTGAACCTTACAGGAGATACGAACTGCAGAGTAAGTAGAGTGTGTATTTACAAGGTCAGGGTGAAATTGTTTGTAGACTCAGACATTTCTTTGTGTGACCCACTCAGCAGTGTATGCCCCAGTCCTTTACCTGAGGAGACTCTGTAGGAATATTGAAACAATGGCCATGGATATGAAGAGATTTATTTTTCTCCCCACTGCTTCTTCCCGGTCACCAGATCCCGTTTCCTGTCTCTCCTCCATCTACATTGTGCACGTGTTTCACTGGCACAAAGAGAAATGAGAAAACTGGGGCAAAGATTATTAAAACAAAAATAGGAAAGGGGGCTGTGCTGGACGTTTAGAGTAGCTTGGAGGTGGCAAGATACACGTGTTAGCAATGCAAGGTGTTTATTGATGCTGCAGCCTCACCTGGTGTAACCAGATTTGTCCACCCAGCTCTAGGCTCTTCACTGAGACAGACACACAAAAGACCCATTTCTCTTGGGTTCCTCCATCATCAGTGGAGAAAATATCTCAGAAAGGTACGTTCAAAAGTACATGAAGTAGTTAAACTCCTAGGGCTCATGAAAAACCTTTGAGATTTAAGTGCCTCTTGTTTCTACCTTGCAAAACCCTATCCTTCCAGCCCCCACAATCCCAAATCCTGGCTGAAATACTGAGTCATGTACGCAAAGCCATCTGTACTGCAGACCTGGGGAGGTTTTTCACTCCCCAAATCATATATTTGGGGCCTAAACTTAGTTAATAGTATTGCTTTTAAAAGCAACCGATTTCTCAGATTTACTGCTGTTTGTTTTTTATTAGATTGCTTTGTATTTATTTGGTGTTAAAAATAAAAAGCATAGTAAGACTGCCAAGGAGGAAGCACATTCTGTGGTTTATAAAAGCATCTGTGTGCCTCTTCCACATCTGCCTCTGTGTGTCTATACACATTTGTAAAATATAACTACTCCTTCAGTTTATAGCTTTGGGGAGATTAAAGCAGTGGAAGAACAGCTCTGTAATAAAAACTATTTGCTATTGCCTTTTCCACATCACATTTTGTACACATTAAGGATTCCTGTGCGATTGGGTGTACAGAGTCCAGTGTCCATGCCTTTGCTTTCTGTAGATGTCATGGGCGTGAGAGAAATCATACCATTAATGTGCTAAAAATCTTGTTGCAGTAGCATTAATCCTCGTAGCAGTTTACAACATTTGCAGTAGCTCAGCTTCTTTATCATCACTCGAAAACTGAATAAAAGAATTGGACATATTTCACTTTGTAATTAAATCTCCAAGGAGATTATTTTGAACATATCTGAGGCTGGGGGAAAGGGAAGAGAGGGCCTCGTAATATGAGTCCCCAAGAGCATATTTACCTCTGCTTGTTACCCAGACCAGTGCTCCAGAGCCTTATCTTGTGATTATACTCATTTGCATTTATAGTTATAAGGAACTTCACTTGCTGCTTTAAGAAACCAGACCCAAGGCTGTGTGTCAGTGCTTGGTGCATCCCCCATGGCTGAGCACGGGTGTCCCAGCGCTGTGCCGGTGGGCAGAGCACGAAGGCAGTAGTTTCTGCTTGGTGAAGGCTCTGCTGGAGTGACAGCGTTAGGAAATCCAAAGTCACTGTGCTTCCATGGAGGACTTGGAGAGAGCCTTGCTTATTCTGAGGCAAAGAACAAGGGTGCCTAGTTCCTATGGCCCAAGGAGTGAGAAGCATTAAAGCCCAGGTACAAAGAGTCAAGACCTCAACTGGGGTAGAGTGAGTCGCAGCTACCTGTGGTCAAGAGGCAGAAACCAAGAGCTGAACTAGCTGGGTACTGAGAGATAGGGGGACATTTCTGTCACATTTATGTGGTTATATGACATGGAGCCCTGCAGTAACAGGGCTGCTGATTCACTGACTCAAAAGATTTAATGGAGCTCTGTGTTTCTCTTACTGCAGGTGTGTGAAGGGCAGCAAGGTGAGAGATTTGCTGCCTTTGCTGAAGTTACTCAGTCCAACCAGCTTTAGACATCAGGGGAGAATAACCTCCTCAAGTACTCATCCAGCACAGCCTCCTCATAGAGAAAGTCAGGTTAGACACAGGCTTTACAGATCTCAAGGTATTAAGGAAATATTTAAATGTGAAGAGTGAGACAAACTCTATTGGCTGCAATCACTGCTCCGCAGGAGTGACTAGTGTATAATTGGGCCAAATAAACCCATGGAAATCTCTCAGTGCTGCCTAACTTGACAGAACTGTACAGATGCAGTCTAGTTCTGCCTCTGATGGATGCTTTTGGATGTGGTCCTGACTCAGTGCCTCATTCTCCCCTTACATGAAATAGAAATGGTACCATCCCCTTTCGCAGGCTACCTTGAGACTGAAAGCTGCTGAGGCAGATACCATATTAAAAGCGCAGTGGTTTGAAGGTAATTCAGGAACTGGGAGTGGGCTGCTGTGATCATTAACAGGGTTAGCCCTGTACTCAGTCTCAACAGTTCGTTTTTAGCCTGGTTCACTGTTGAAAGGCAACTGATTTGATTGGGCTGTTACACAAAAATCCTTATTTGAGGTGCAAAGCTCTGACTCCTACCAGTAACAGCCCTGCCGGTACTTTATCAGGTCATCTGGTAGCTGATGGCTTTCCAAAGGCTTTTTACATTTCTCTTCTTGTCATTTTGGGCAGGAAAACTCCTTTACTGCTCCAGTGCAGCGGCTGAAACCCGAGTCATTCCTTACAAACAGAAAACTTGTGCCTGCTTGAAAAATGAACATGGGGGGAGGAGGGGAAGGAGGAGGGAAAGTCTTTAATGAGACGATCTTAATTAAACCAGCAAACCCAAGTGCTGGTTCATTCTGCACAGAGAAAGGAAAATAAATAGCATTTCTCCAGGCTGGGTCAGCCCTGCCGAGGTAACCATGGCAGCCCAGGAGAGCTGCGAGCGGAGGGGGATGGATGGCAAACACATTCTAACAACCAGACTTGCACACTTTAATGGACAAACAACAGCAAAGGTGCTTGGTTTCACACTCTTTATTCCAGAAAGGAAAAACATAAAATCCATTTGGCTGCTGTGTGATGGTCACTGGGCTGTGGCCATCCCCAGTCCCTCTAACCTTATGTGACGTGGGAGCTCCCCATCCTGTGCTGTGCTTCGCTGCTGTCCCTCTGCAGCTCTCCTTATCAAACACAAACAGCCATGGGTGCAGCTGAGCTGCTTCCCAAGCAGCTGCTTTGCAGGGCTGCTCTTTGGCCCCTGCAAGTGATTAATTCTCAGTGCACTTCCCAACCTGTGAGCTCCCGCAGTGCAGCCAGGGCTGGGGAGGATGCAGAGAAAAGGTTAAAATTGGCTTTCTTCACTTGGATGGCTTTTATGGAACAGATATTCCTGGATGGAGTGAAGCATGCTGTGTTTTCTTTCTATTAATGTGAGCCTTAATAAAAGCAACTGGACCAAGTCATTTAATTCCAGGCTCATGCTATCCCCCATGCCCAGATGCAGTCAGCAGCACTTGGGATCACCTGACCACCTGATGAGTGCCCTGAACCACACCAGTGCCACCTTCCTGGGGACTTGAACATGATAAACAGGGGAAGCTGAAGCAAGATGTTGGCCCCACCAACAGCTCTGCCTTAGGGAGGAATGGGACAGCTGAGTGCAGAGGGTTGGGGTTTCAGCTGCACATCATGGCCTGGGTAGGCTCATGATGGAGAAGGTAAGTTGGATCAAACAGGTCCCCATTTACACATCACATGTGACCCATCACCCAGGACTCATGAACTGTGAGCCCATCCCATGGGACCCATCCACTGGGACCCCTGGACTGTGAACCCGTTCTCTGAGGAGCCATCACCTAGGACCATGATCTGTGAGAACCCATCCCTTGAGGACCCATCACCTGGGATCAATCACCTCTGTCTCATCACTAAGGACTCATCACTTGAAACCCACCACCTGGGCCCCATCATTTTGAGGATCCATCACAAAGTCTTGTGGCCCACAAGTACCAAGCCACGTCTCTCCTTATGACCCTGGGGTGACAGCCAAGCCTCCCAATCCTGCTCTCCAGGGCATGCCAGGGGGACCTGTGTTTTGAGGAGGCAGCTCTGAGGTCTAGGGGGCATTCTCACTCCTGGGGACGCAGTACTTCTCCCATGAGGACACTTGGGGCCACAGGACGCTGCCCAGGAGCTCAGGTCAGCCCTGACCAGGAACCAGTAGCAGGTAATATGCCCTGGGCACAGCTTTGTTAGGGCCAGAGATCATTGGCCTCATCCTGCATCTGTCCTGTGGACTGGTGCAAGGGAGGAGCAGCACCACAGCAGGCTCCTAAATCAAAAGGGATTTATTCAGCCTGAAGATGCAGTGATCTTCCCAAACTCCTCTTTCAGAAGTCACGGCATTTTTACTGGCAGGTTGAACAATCAAAGGCTCTCTGCCTTGACTACAGCCAAAAGTATTCCTCCATCTTCCCTCACTGGCTGGCCCTCGATGTCCCCAGGACACGCTCCTCTCCTTGTCCTTGAGCATACAGAAGGATGATGTCTCCAGCTCAAGCACAGCAAGCCTGGGCTGCCGCTGGTAATTAAAGCTCTGTGAGTGAATGTCCTGAGGCAGAACATAATTCAGTACAATTAGGCCAAGCTGTGGGGTTAGCATGAGCTCCCTGCTGAGGAGACCTCTACCAACCAACCAGCTCCTACTGCAGCAATAACCAAAGGTACAAGCACTGCCCCGCTCCTGCTCAAACTGCGTTATGATGATTTTCTTGATGTTAATGGATGTGTGGTAACAACAATGGTGAGGGACAGAGCGAAGCTGTGGTTCCATGAAAACCAAGGCGGAAGGAATGGGTGCTACCTCCCTTCTCCTTTTCACTCTTGCAGGGAACAGTAAAACCAGACTGTGCTGGGTTTCTGCCACAGCGCTGCCCCAGGGCTTGCTGCCCCCCCAGGGCAGAGCTGGGCCCCAGGCTGGTGGTCACAAGAAGGGGTGGTGCTCGACCGAGGGTTGTTTCCTGTCTCTGTTCCTACATGAAGTGACTGGGTTGAAGCGCACAGTGACAATCACCCTCCCCTCGCAGGCACAACGCTGGGCGCAGTTGAGGTCTTTTATTAATTGCCTGCCTAATAACTGCTCATTTCCCTCTGGCTGCTCTTAATATTTACTATTTTGAGCCTCTCAATCACAGCATGGGGCTGTGGGCCACGGGGTGCCTGCAGGTGCTGATGATGCCTGGTTTGCTTCCTTATATCCTCCAGCCATTTGGTCGCATCATGGGCAAAACTCTGCTCTGCCCAGGGGTTTTAAGCCAAAACCAGGGCTCCTAATGCTGTTAACAACAGGCTTTAACATTTGGTCAGCCCCAAAGTGGTCAGGTAGGGATTTGGGGCTTTCCCTGTTCCCCACCAGTCCCACTCCCGAAACGCCTCATGTTCCTGGATGTAAGCCCGTTTTCCTCTCTATCTGTAAACAGACAAGTGGTGCAGGCTGCCCTGGAGGAGCAGTCAGTTAATGAAGCTGGGAGTGATGGACCCAGCGTGACCTTGGCTTTGTGTTGCTGCTGGTGTCCAGCCCTGCAGGACGCTTCCTGCATTTCCAGCCAAGGGAGAAAAGACCAAACCAAACCCGTTAATTTCCCTCTTCCCGCCTGTCTCAGGGTGGCCAGGCACAAGCAGGGCTGTGGGAAGGTGCGATGCTCTCCATCTCTTGGGAGCTCATTGGTTTTATGGCACTGATAGGCAGAAACACAGGGAACAACGCCAGTGAAATTGCTTTTTCTTGAGGAATGTGTCATCTGCAAGGGGACATTGAGGACATTTGGTGTGCAGGAGTGGAGTGTAAAGTGTAAAGCACTTCTCCTGCCCTCCATCCTGGCAGAAGGGAATGAATTATTAAGAGCATTTATCCCTTTCTCCTCTCCCCTGTTCCCCCATCCCAAGGTACAAACCCTCATATAGGGAAGTGAAAAAAAAAGGCAGTGTGGAATTGAGTGGGGAAGTGGAGGCTTGGGAAGGAGAGCCACCCTGCAGGATGAGCTGGATAGGCTGGAAGAGGGGGCTATCAAGAACTTTATGGAGTTCAACACGGACAAGTGTCCTTGGGTAAGCAAAATCCAGGAGTGCAGCACAGGCTGGGATCTGCCTGACTGGGGAGCAGCTCTGTGGAAAGGGGCCTGGGGGTCCTATGGGACACAAGCTCAATGTGAGTGAACAGTGTGCAGCTGTGGCAAAGAAAGCCAAGAGGTTGCTGGGGAGCATCAACAAAGACATCACCAACAGAGATAAAGATGTTATTGTCCTACTGTACTCAGTGCTTGTCAGGCCACACTGAGAATACTGTGTCCATTTTTGATCCCTGCGGTACAAAACAGATGTGGATGGGCTGGAGAGGGTCCAGAGAAGGGTCACAAAGATGATCCAAGCACTGGGCAGCCACTTGAGGAAAGGCTGAGAGAGCTGGGCTTGTTCAGCCTGGAGAAGAGAAGGCTCAGGGGAGACCACATCCCCATGTTCCGGTATTTAAAGGGTGACTACAAAGACAATGGAGACTCCCTTTTTAGAAGGAGTCCCATGGAGAAGATGAGGGGTGATGGGCACAAGTTACTGCTGGGGAGATTCTGACTGGTCACAAGAGGAAAATTTTTCACCATGAGAACAACCATCCACTGCAATAATTTCCCCAGGGAAGTGGTGACTCCCCAACACTGGACACTGTTAATCTCCGGCTGGACAGGGTGCTGGGACATCCAGTCTAGGTCATGCTTTGCCTGGAAAGGTTGGACCAGATGATCCTTGAGATCCCTCCCAACCTGGGATTCTAGGATTCTATGATTCCCTGGTACCCAGGCTCTTCAACACTATCATCACTTGGGGAATTAATGACTTTACCTGGGAGGTTGGTGCTGGGGAAGCCCAGCTCAGTGGCTTTGCTCCTTGTGGCAGCACCCAGAGGATGCTGCACTGCTGCCAGCAAATGCTGCCATCACATCAGTGTGGAGCTCCTCTTTGGGACCAAAACACTCTGCTGGGGTGAGCAGGAGCTGGACCCTTCCAAAACACAGCCCCAGTGCCTGCGCTGGCCTTGTCAGAGCCCCACAGCCAGCTCCTGTGAAGCTCCCAAGCTGGAGATGCAAGACTGTTCTTTTCCCTCTCCCCAAATCCCGCTCTGTATTCCCAGCCATATCTCTTCACCCCCCAGCTGCAGGGTTTTGCTTTGCACTTGTTTCTCCCACCCCTTTCCCCCCCCGGAGACCCTGCTGACACCTGGTTAGCTTGCAATAAAAATGTATTATTACTTTTATCATTATTGTTGTTTTAATCTATCATTTACAGTATTGTACAGCTCAGTGAGAATACCAAAACCACCCGGCGCGCTCCGAACTGGGCATCATCCCTGCTCCCCGCGCGTGTCCAGCGGGCGCAGGGAAGCAGTGGATGGCTGTATCCCTAACCTGTTCCCGCCCAGCAGAACCCGGGAGCAGACCCCTTGGGAGCACTACTTAAGAAGGACACAAGGAGTGATCTCTAAGTGAAACACAAGCCAGCGGGACACTAAAGCTATGGGAGGGGTTTGGGACGCCCCTCGGGCTCTCCCCCATCACTGCCCCTTCTTGTAGGCGCTCTTGACGATGGCGTTTTTGAAGAGAGTCACTAGAGGGGTCTGGCTGTGCTCCGAGGTCATGAAGCCCCCGTAGCGCTTGTCCTTCATGGGGGTGTGCCAGCGGAAGTGGTGCATGCGGTACGAACCGCCGTTCCTCTTCTCCTCCTCCTGGCCTTCCTCCTCTTCCTCCTCAGGCGGTGCCCCGGTGCCGTCGAGCACCAGCTCCCGCCTGAACTCCAGCGGGTAGCTCTCGGCTGACTCTTCCTCCACCCCATTGGGGTAGACCTTGATGGGTCTCCTCTTGCGCCCCACTGGCTTTCCCCAGCGGAAGTGCTCCATGGAGTAGGAGCGTTTGCCTTCCTCCCGCTCCAGCCCGATCCCCTGCTCTTCCTCACGGCGGGACAGCGGGATGGCGGGCAGGGATGCGGGGGGTGGGTTGCTGCCCGTGGCCTCCTCCCGTTTGTGACCCCCGCCGCTGCTGCTGTTCCTCCGGCCAAACTTGTTCCATCGGAAGTGGCTCATGACGTACCTGCGGATGCTCTCGGAGAGGGGCTGCAGGTGCCCGTTGCCCGGGTAGACGGGCGCCTCGGCTGACAGGTCGGCTCTACACGCTGCAGCGCACGCCTGCATGGGGGTGAGATGTGCAGGAGGGGTTTGCAGGGGAGCTGCTTGCATGGAGCAGGACCCGGCACAGGGTGGTTTCATGCCTGTGCCCTGCTGAGGTCCCCATGCGGGTGCCATCCCCTTGGTCCCCACTACCCTCTATAGCATCCTTGAGTGGAGGTAAAGCCAATACCCAAGCTGCTGGTTCATACAATAGGATGGTTTGGATTGGAAAGGACCTTAAAGCTCATCCAGTTCCAACTGCCATGGGCAGGGACACCTTCCACTAGACCAGGTTGCTCCAAGCCCCATCCAGCCTGGCCTTGAACACTGCCAGG
>JANHGB010040215.1:15381-63627 GCA_026283785.1 Coracopsis vasa | reverse complement strand
TTTCAGTAAAAAATAGCTATACTAAGCTCTTCTGAAATCATCTTACTGCTTTCGAAGCCTGCTCAGACCTTAAGCAGATGATGGCAAGATGAGGTGCCAGGACACCACTGAGTCTCTCAGCATTCCAGAAAGCAGCTGTGATAAACGAGACCCATCCTGAGGCAGCTGCTGTTCAAATCCCAAATGGCGCAATGCCCTCATGGCTGTACAAATCCAGAGCTGGAGAAACTTACTCCAGGAACACTGATACCCCTGGCAGAAGGCAGCTTGTGCAGCCAGCATGGTGGGAGGGCACCCGTGGTTAGTGGCACAGGTGATGGAGACTGCTGCCATGGTGGTCCATCACTACCACGTTGAGACCTCCTGGGTGACTGTGTCTGGCAGGCCTTGCTGCCATGCAGGGACTTGTCAATGCTGCACACCTCTCTGCATGAATAGAGATATCCCTCCATACAGGCAGTCCATTTTGGTTGTGCTCTGCCTTCATTTATAATGTTAGCTGAAGCATATTTAAGATGCCACTGCTGCTCAAAGATGGAAATCTGCAATTAAGCTTGTTTAATGACAGTTATTACCACAGATCACGGTGACAGCGAGGATAGAAGTCCTTACCATTGCTATGGCTTTACCAAATGACTTACGTTTATTTCTCTGTTATGGCAGCCGAAATGGAAAAAAAAGTAAATGTCTGTACATTTTAATGGGCTTGGCGTAGATAGCAATATATTTGCACTTGCATCTAGCTAATATGCACTTGCTAGACTGCACACTTTATAATCTGCAACAGAATTTGGCAGCCTCTCCCCACCTCTCAGCTAAGATTTAATGGAAGGTACTGCAGTCTCCTATTAATAGCATCATTTCTCCTAGCTACAGCGCATGGGCTAGCTAGCGTACCATGAAGAATTGCCTTAGTACAGCGGCTAGAAAACACAGCATTGTCATAAATAGCAAATCAGGGATGACAACATAAATGAGCTGATCACACCTTTTGACTGATTGCACATTTCCATTTGCTTATCTATGTGTTAATTTGCAAATTTAATTATTTTCAAAAGAGTTTCTAATCATTACTGCAAATCAGTGGGCTACTGTTGCATTACACATTGTTAGACCAATCTGACTAGTAGGAGCAGAATTAAATAGCAGAAAATAGTAGAAAATTAAAATGGAAAAAGAAATAGTTTTTATAACAAGCATAAGATTACTACACATTTTCTCATAATTCAAAAGTAACAAATGGCAGGAACAGCCTACACTCTAAGATCTCTTCTAAAGGAATGGATGCCCATTTGATAAATATTTGTCACGCATCCTTGCCTTTGCCTCCACCCCAAGAGCAGGGAACGATATATACTATGGTGAATGTCAAAGCTGACATAATCTGTTTCACTTCTTAGGTTAGAAACCACCTCCTGGATCTTGTCTTTGATGGCTATCTAGCCTGTGGTTATCAGTTGGTGATGTCATGCCATGCTTTTAAGGAAACCTTGGTCAAATCAAACCTTGTCAAGACCAGGTGGTTCTTGGTAATACATCACACAGGCTGTAAAATGTCCAATAGTGTTCTGCAGCAGAAGTGATGTCATGTTCTGGGGCACAAGTTCAGTCCCAAACTCCCTTGGCCAAACCAGGAGACAAGCAGCTCTGCTATGTTTAAGCAGAGGTGAGGAGGGCAGGTAGCTGCCATCCCATGCACACCGCACTGTGGCTCACCACAGTGCCCATGGTACCCTGGAATCCTGTTGTACTAATTTTGGTGGATCTGGTGCCAAGTCAGGATCGCCATCGGCCAAAGGTGAACCAGGCAGCCACCCTGAATCACCAATGTAAACTATGATGCTGTGAATACTTCATGCTGCCACCACGGATGGTCCCCTGTGGCAGGCACTTTTTTCAAAGGATTTTATAAAATGCCCAAAGAAGAACTAGTGCATTTTCCCCTCCTTTCTCACTTAAAACTGAGTTTTCAGGAAAGCAAAAAAAAAAAAAAGGAGAACAAGCTTTCACAGCAAATTCAGCATATTATTCATAAAATTAATTTTGAAAGTTATAAAAATAGACTCAAAGTGTCTTAAAAACTGAAGCACTGGGTGTCCTTTCACTCTTTTTTGATCTTCCCTGTTTAACTGGTTCAATGGCAGAAGCATCTGAAAGCTATCCAGGAAGGAAATTTTGAACAAAATACCTCTTCTTATGGTGAGAACTAACAGGACCAAAGCGGAGATCATTGACATTAGCAGCCACATTGTACACAGTGGAGAGGAGCTGCTGGGGCAGACAGGACACAGCCACACACAGGGACAAGCTGAGCTGAACACACTTGAAATGAGGTCCGCAATCTGTTCTGCATTCCTGTTGCGTCCTACCTTGCCCATATCCTGACTAGGTCATGAGACAGGCTCATGAAAACGAATACAGTCTTTGAACCAGGGAATCATGCTCTCTCCTCACAATGATTTTATCAGGGAAGAGGTTAGGAGATCCCGATTTATACTGTCTTGTTTTCTTCCTGCCAAGCAAGGAGAAAGGATACCTATAAATGATGTTTAACCCTATTATTTTGGGTCCAGCCCACATGTATTTGTTTGTTTGGGTTTTTTTTCTTTTGTTGCTATATTTACATAGTTGGAGTCTGGTTGGACACCCCCATTCAGACTGAGAAACACTCAGGTTTCTTCAGCTTTTCTACACACACCATATAAATCCCATCTTTGACCTGACCACCCTTGTCTTCCTCTAAGTTATTTTTAATGTCTACCCTCAGTTTTCTTGAAAAGCCACACAAAACCAGGAGGAAGTCTGCTTTCTGAAACAGCTCTTCTGACTGGAACAAGGCAAAAATCACCTCACTTGTTCCACATATAGCACCACCCGCTTCTATGCCCAGAAGGTTTGCATTTTCCAAAGCGGTGTGATGCTGCTGAGAAGCATGCCCGAGTAGCAGCAGTTCACTGAAATCTCATTTCCTTTCCTGTAGCTGGCTGTGTTTTGTCTTCTGTTTCGGAAGTGAGCAGATTACGCCTAGCTGGGTGCAGAATTTTTCACCTTTCCTGATCAAGTAGCATCCTGTGGCTGTCCACGCCAGGTTGTTGTATTGCTCAGTTCACCATGAGCACTCTGAGGTATGGGGCCGACTTCCAGAGAATTTGCTGTCCACTTTCCCCTGTTCCCTGCCAGCCTGCAATGGGTGGAGCTTGCATCTCATTCTCACGTCTTTAGAACATGCTGGGAAACACTCAATAAAATAGCTCCAGGGCAGACCCTGGCCCAGGTACCCGGAGTTTGTGCCTAAAGATCTGAGCTGCAGACAACCACATCAGATGGCCTCAGAAAAGTGGGTGTTTTCAGAGGGGGATTCACCTGGCCTGTCCCCGGCCCCTCACACCAGACCTGTGAATCCTCTCAGGGGTGTGTGCTGCTGTGTTCCTGATTTTGGAGGAGGCAAAGTGAAAAGCTGAAAGCTCTGCTTGCGATCCCATGACTGTGGTATACAGTTCCTGTCCTTGGGAACCATAAACTACAGCACCCAGACCACCACATCACCCTACATAAACCCACCACGTGCATGTGTCCTCAGACCACGACTGTCTGCAGAGGCGCCTTTCCAAAGGCTTTTGGGGAGGTACACGCTGGAAAGACATGCCATAGCAGCCTCCAGTTTACACCCACAGCCACATTCTACAGGCCAGGATAAATGATTCAGCCCATGGGATCTGCCACTGTGATCTGAAACTCAAGCTACCACCAAAAGCCCTGACAGAGTCCAGTGAGATGGTCTATCACAACCTCTCTCCCCTGTGACTTGTCACCCTACCAGGGTGAAAAAGGAGGAAAACCAGAAGGGCTGTACCCCAGAGCTTCAGCCAGAGTGAAGCTACACACCCCTCCCCAGAGCTTTGCTTCATAATTTCTAATGTATTTTACCCTTGCTTTTTATTCTTTTCTGCTCTCACGCCTTTCAGGTTACCTACTTCAGCACTGGCTCATAGCACATCAGGACTGCTGTTAGGTAATTGTGTCTAATGAATCTCAAAAGCCTAAAGAGTCTTCCAAGAGGCCTGATTTTATTTACAGAGATGAAGGGACTGATCAGCTCTCCTGAAAAAATAAAACTTTGGGGAAAAGGGCCTCTGTCAAAGTTACTTTACAACTTACTTACTTTTTAAACAAAAATAAGCCTTTAAGTAAACTTGTAAGTTGACACAGTGCGCTGCTTTCAGAGTTTCTTTTCTCAATATTATTTTAAAAGTGGGGAAAATTGCTGGTTTTTCCCTCAGCAACAGAGAGGTTGCTTATCCTAAAAGTGTAGACATATTCTTCCACAAAGACATAATTTCCAAGTTAAAAAATATATGTACTGAGGAGAAATAAAAATACACATCATAATGGACAGAGAACCAAGAGATTAATTATTCCTGTAATCCACATTTCTGATGAAGATAATGTGTATCTTTCTGAGCTACTGTAGCTGTCTTTTCCCTGGTAATTGTGGCATAATGGAAGCCTCCCCATCTAATAACAGAAATTCATGGAACATTTCTTTCAATTAGACATATGAAAAATGCATTTCCAGACCAAGTGACCACACAGAGTGCAGCTTTTACAGCCAGAGAGTGTGTGATCTTAATTCCTCCCACCTTTGCTCATTCATTTTACATAAATTCAGTTTAAATACCAGTTAATCCTGGTCACACTGCTGCTGCTCCCTGAAAGAACTGTTAGCAGAAGAGGTGGAAGGAGCATGATTTACCATGGGTTTCCTAACAAAGGCGGATTTGCAGTGCTGCACTGTGCATGAACCTCTCGTCTTATTCCTGCTTTGGGCAGCCTCTCCTATTGAAAACAGGAACTTTCCACAGCCTCACCTCAACAGACAGGTGAGATGCAGCAGGCTGGTTTTGTCCACATAACAGCTAAGCAGGAAAACCACCGAGGATGCATAACACGAGGAGGTGGGACAAATATTTTCCCCATTCACTCCTTCTGCCAACAGACATTCAAAAATATCACTAAAAGTGGAAATTTACCTGCTTTCTTGGTTGAGATTTGCCAGTAGATATGTGCTGTGAAACAGGCTTTCCTGCCTTCAGGAGGTACCCCAATAACAGTGCTCCACTCGTTCCTAAAAGAAGTAGAATCCCGTTTCCATAAACCAGACTAGCAATTGCCTGTGGGCTTGCCACTGATTTCCATGGAAGCAGGATCATTCTCCACCTAAAGTATCTCTGCTCTGAGATCATTAGAGAAATAGAAATACTGAAATGAAACAATGAAGATGTCACTGCAGTGGGTTTGCTGTCACTGGTGTTTGTAATGATTTATTTTGATTATTTTATTGAAGTACTGAGTTACCTAAAACACACAAACACAAAAGCTAAGGACTCAGCAGCTGGTTAAACGGCCACTGATAATTAACTGCCCCTCTTTTAAAGGGACAGTGCTTTGAGGATCTTCATGGTGAGGAAGAGATGCGGAGTAGAAGCAGGGCTTTGTTTTAATAAATTAAAAGGGAATGACATAAAAATAAAGAAAGTGTAGTTATTGCTGGTTTACTACAGTGTAAGCATGCAAGGGTCTCTAGAGATCCCCATGTCATCATGAAGGATCAGCCTTAATGTTTAGACCAATTTAATCCTTCTTAAGGCACTGGTAAATACTCTCTTGATCTGTAACATTTATAGGCTTTAGAGATAGAACAACATGAGGGACAGATCTGAAGCCTCAGAAGACCAAAACCTTGCAGGTATATGTTTAACCTTGAGCACCCTCTTCTCTTTAGGAAAGTGGCTGAGAATTTCCTTTTAATCTCATCGACATTTTCTAAATCCTATTGTCTTCCATGGAGCTCACAGGTATTACTTGAAGGCTTTGCTGAAGAGTCTTTGCCCTTCCATAGCACTGCTAATCCGTGAGCTTCTGCTAGCTTCACCAGCTCCTGTTGCTATCCTCCTTTCAATATTTCTATTTATAGGGTTTTCTATGTGCGAAGCCACCATTAAATCATGTATTGATTGCTTTCTTTTCAGATTGTGTTACTTTGAAATCAAAGATTCACTCCCTATGATTTTTTAATACATCAGCAAACCATCCTTTCCACCACTGATTTATTTTACATGATGTCACTAATGTGTCTCTAATATATGCCTCCTCAGCTGCCTTATTTCTTCCAAAAACCTGTTCAGAGCTGATCTCACTTAGCTGAAGGAAACCTAGACTCCTTCCTATGAGCAAGGAATAACTGAGCCTCTTAAACACCCAAAACTATCTCAAGATGATTGAAGTCTGAGAAAGTCCAGCAAGGACTCTGCTGGTATCTTTCTTGCCAAATATAGAGGCACTGTGCTGAGTCCTGACCGCTTATTTGCTTGTCCCTGTGTCTCCAGGCCACCTTGCCAAGACAAGGAACTGGAGATCCCCAATCTGATCACCCACCTGGCACTTGCCCACTGGGGCCTCCCCAGTTTCCAGTTCTCCTTCATCCTATGTGCAGAGTTATTCTAGCTAAGCCATATTTTCCACTTTACTCTGTTTCACACAAAAGCAGTAGCATCATTGGTTTTCATGTCCAAAACCAAGAAAAAGCAAAAGGAAAGACACACATTTTGGAGCTCTAAAACTATCCTTTGAAAATACAGTTTCCCCAGCTTCACAAGTAGTAATGAGTTATGCTTTCACATCTATATCCTAAATCAACACTACTGAAACATTCATCAAAAGGCTAGTATAGCAGGGCTTTTTGGCCCACCAGGATATTCCCCCTGGTTATGTACTCAAATTACAGATGCATGGTATAGCATGCAGAGGGCACGTTCAGTGGAGTATTATCCAATTTAAAGAGAACGATGATGGGGGAGAACCTGACAAGAGAAAATGATGAGGGCAGTACATTAATGAACTCTCCTAAATCGGTGTGTGTAACCATCTAGCCTTTTCCAAAAGACAGTAATCTGCACCCAGAAAAATAACTCATTGCAAAAGAGATGTCTCTTTTTACAGCTGTAGTTATTGCTCTGGTTGCATGGGCATTGTGTACAGTGTATTTAGAGACAACATCCGACACATTTTTTTCTTCTCTGATAAAGAAGGTGTATTTCAGTCAGTAGTATTGATTTATTCCTTTCCTTGCTTAAATAGGAAATTGTTATTTAATCAAGATTTCCCTGTCAACTCAGAGGTAAAATAATGCACTCTTTTATTGGCATGCTTTTCCTTGTAATAGTTATTACCAAGCACTCCATTTCATTGTCCAGAATGCACTTTCCTCTATTACTGTCTTTTTTTATTAAATTTGGGTGTTTTTTTCAGCAGTGATCTGGTTACAGATTTATTGAAAAACAACAGCAAAACCCAGCACATTCCCAAATATGCATGAGTCTGTGCTGAATGTAAGAACTGGTTTTACTCCTTCACTTAGAGCAGAAAAATTATGCTGCAACAAGAATTTCAGTAATTAATTGGTACGAGTGATTTTCACAAACATGCTCCCACTGCGACACCTTTTGCCACAGATTAACTTTTACGTTCATTTCAGCCAAAAAAACCCCAACTAATAAGCAGCTCAATAACCTCTCTCCCCATTCCATCAAGCTGTTCCTGCAATCAAACTTTTTATTTTTCTACATCTAGCCATTGTAGGAAAATGGACCAGTTGTGAAGAGATAAGATAAAACATGGTGCAACATCGGTTCTCATTTTTTGTCTGTGTTGTCGGGAAAGGTTTTGGCACATTCCTGCTGTTTCTGATGTAGATTACTGATTCGTAATGGGACTTTGCTGGCTCATTTTCCATGTGGTTAAAATTGCTTCCTGATATTTCTCAAAACGGCACAATGAAGATCAGAAATAGCTGCAACATCTCATTTTTGGAGATCTGCTGGTTAAGTGTCATTGTTCTGGAGTCATGCACGCCCTCTGCCCTAAGCCAGATTCTGCATGTTGCATTAAAGAGGCTTCCATATGTCTGTCCTATGTGCTCAAGCAGAGCCTCCAACTGTCCACAGCTCAGCAGTGTCCTGGCTGCAGGACACTGGGCTCGGTGAACCAGGATAACCAACATCACTCCTGGACCATGTGCCTAAGGGAATGCATATCTGCTCCTTCTAAGCATACACAGAGCTCACAGTGGAGATAAAATTCAGCTTTATCATAAACATCATAATATTCTCTGCTAATCTTAAGGTCTGATCTGTGAGAGAGACGTGCAGGCTCTTGGGTGCTATTTGGACAGGTGTCCTTTTCTAGGGCTTGGAACTGCAGATTAAAGCTGAAAAATGTGAAGCAAGCAAACCATAGAAGTCCAGAAAGCTCTTAAACATGAAAATAACACAACAGACTAAAAATCATTTTCAAAAACGTGCTGATCCAGTCCCATTGCTTTGGAAGTGGTACATCATGATTTTGGAATGCCCAAGGGAACAACAGTGAACTCTTGTTAACTGTTACAGGAAGGAGACAGTCTATTGACCTTCCCCCTCTGCACCAGCCCGGCCTGGACCATTGCCCATGTCTCCAGTGGAGCCAGGATTTCACACAGCCTCCCTTAGTGTTTCGCCATGGAGTACTGTCTGTGCGTTAACCAAAAGGCACAAGTTTATATTCAGGGAAAATAAATCTTTGGTGTAGCTTCCAGGGGCACAGAAACTGAGAGGTGACCTCATAAAAAGATAATAAAAAATCCATTGGAAGATTCAATGCTCCATGTACCTGGTCAATAGGATAAGTTTTATGTAAATTTTTGTTTCAGTATTTTTAATGTGGAATCTGTTAGCTGGTTTATCCCTTCCCTTCCTTTCCCTTCCCTCTTCCTTTGCCTCCCCTTCCATCTTCCCTCTTCCTTCTTTCCTCTTTTCTTTCTCTATTATTTTCTTTTCTTTACTGTCCCATTCTTTTATTTTCCCTTCTTCTCTTCCATTTTAGTAGGGTTTTACTTTTCTCGCCTGAACCACAGCAACGTAAAAGCAGTAGAAACAATAAGTTTTTAATTTTCCTCAAACAGTCTTGTAGATGCAAATTACAATACTCTTCATATTCAGAAACAAATCATAGACTGCCTGAACTAGGTAAACAGGAGAAGACACACAGCAGACTCTGAGGGGACCTCTGCAGCATGTGTGTCAGACACCAGATCTCCTCCTTCCCCATCAGCACAGCTGCTATTCCAGCATTGCAGGCAGTACCAGGTTCAAGACAAGTAAAGGTAAAAGGTTGGTCACACCAGCTGCAGTTCAGCTACAGAAATCCTTGCCACAGGATGTCACATATGCTAAATGCACCAGGAGAAATGTACTTAGAACTTCTCGGAGCAAAAATGACACTTGTAGGTCACAGATTTCCCAATTCTCAGATTATTGGAGCCTGGGAGAGTACTGAGGATAAATCTGCCTTGTTCTAATCTTTTTATGTATCTCCTATGGACCACAAAAAAAAGACAGAATATTTGGCCATGTGGACTATTAGTGTGGATTTTTTTAATGTTTAGGCAGCCAGGCAAAAAGAAAGTTGACAGTCCTCAGAATGTGAAGTCTTGCAACTCCTGGCAGCAGGATCATCAGAGTTGATGTTTCCCAAACAGCTCATTGCGTGGCCCAGCCAGAATTCGTGTTTCCTTATAACATTGCGTGGAGAATTGCAGGATTTTTAGTTTTGGTTCCAAATGTGAAAGAAAGCAAATATCAAACTCCTCCATGAAACAGAATTACCATTCTCCATCCAGCTGCATTAACTATTCATGACTTCACTGTGCACAGAATTTTGCTTCACATTCCTTTAGTGTACTGCTTCCCAGATTGTGCTAAATGTACCACGAGCACTACAGAAACAGTCTCAGAGCAGCATGCCTGTTCTGCCCAAATATTTTAATGGCTCCTCCTTGGCTTGCCAATGTCAACAGTATTGCCAAAACAAGCCCAGTTTCATATACCTGCCCTCGGATCTCTCATCCCATACAGCTACCTCAATATGAAACGTAGCTAACCAGGAAAGACCTCACGCCAAATAAATAGACCTCATCTGGTAAATAAACAGACCTCATCTGGGGTAAATGAGACTGACCTGTGCTTTAAACAACATCACAAGCATACTTGCAATATTGGAGAGTTGTCTTCTGGCTTGCAAAATGGGCGAGGAAATGCCTCACGTTAAGTGGGCAAGAGCTTGTTTTCCAAGGACCATCTACAAGCAGCAAGAGCAGCAATAAGGGAGTAACCCTCTGAGGAATGAAGGGGAGTTGGAGATCTAGCTGGGATTTATTTTTATCTGGTTTGAATTTCTACCATTCAGCCCTTTTGTGAGACATTTTGCAGTCTCTTGTGCAAGGCAGGTGTCTGCACCTTAAAAAAAATGTTGGTAGAAAAGAACATTGTGTTTGAGAACTGCAGATTTTCAGCAAACCTTTTGAAAACGAAACTTTCCAAGATAAGAAACTGAAGTTTTCTGTCCAAGGTCCGTGACGTAGACATCCAAGCTCCCAAAATGAACCTAACAGTGTGTCAGAGGTCTGACCAGGGAGTGTCTTACCCTCGGCATAAAATGTCCATCCGTAATTCCCAGCCCCTGAATTCTTTGCTGAGATCAGGAAGCAAGTAAACCAATTAACCAGTGTTCTGTTAGAAGATATTTATATGAATTATTTCTAAACTACATTGACTAAATGAAAAAACTTCTTATTGGTACCAACCTAGGAGATGTCTGAACCATTTGCTTGGACCTAAAAGGCTTGGCTCCATGCAGTAATCTGTTTATCTGACTCTGCATTCCTTCGGGCATCTCTGGAAGGAGGACAGCTGAGATCCCAAACATTCTGTTTTCAAGAGCAAATTTCCTTCCCTTCTGTATGTAATACTACCTCTGGTGTTTTATTATCCTCTTCTCATTTGTCTTTTGAGGACGTATCTTCTTCCCCTTTCTTCACTTTAAACCCTTTCTCTCTAATCCTGCTAGCAGAAGATTATTTCCCCTCTGGGTAAACTGGAGTGTCTCCAGCCCACACCAGCTCCTCTTTCAGAGAAGCCTCGCATCACATGAATCTAACATTTCTTCTCTGAAAAGTTTGTTTTCAAAATCCTGCACTCCTTGGGTTTTTTCTGACTTCACAAAGAAACAGCTGGCTGAGAGCAACTTATGTGCTCCCACTGCAATACGTATGTGTCTTACAGCACTGGATTTACCACCACTGTCTTTCGTAATGCTAATATGTGCCACTGCCACAGTTTGCCCTGGCATCCTGCCTTCTGCTGCTGCTGGCTGGTTTTTTTGCTTTTATCTTTCTTACATGGGTTTCTCTATTACTCTGTCATTAAAATTCCTACTGAACTTTCCTGCTGTGCATTAAACAGCATGACTGTCTTCAGCTAATTCCCAGTAGATATTCAGGTCTGTTTGTCCCAGTTCTGCAAGAAAAAGACTACCTGATAACTCTGATATCTAAGTATGCCAAATATAGTGAAGAATGTGGATGATGTTTATTGACAAACTGTCCAGCTCACATGCTCAATTTTCCTGGTACCTGCCTCCCACACCTGATAAATTCCTCTTTAAATATTTCTTGGTTTGCTGTTGTTTTATTTGTTCTGGCCTTTCACAGCGCAGAGCAAGGGCTGAAGGACAGACCCACTTAAGAGTCCTCCATCCACTTAACAAGAGCTGCTATTTCTAACTTCTTGATGCCTCATTCCTGGTGAGTGAAATCCAGACGCATGCTCTCACTGGGGCTGGCAGGCACCTTGAACCAGCAACTCAAAAAGCCAACTGCATGTGCAGACCCAAAGCTGGAATCAGCTTCAGACATTTCCACAGCCGGGCAGCTGTTAAGGGAGGGGGGACTGACCTAGAGCAGGTACCTGGTTTAGGTACCTGTTCTAGATACCTCAATCCTCTCTTTTCTAACTCACAGTTAGTAAGAAATTCTGAAGAGTAGCAAAAACAAGCACAGCACTGAAATGGTGCCTCCTCTTATTTGCTTTTTCCTTCCCCCAACTCATACTGGACTTGGGTTTCAGTCCCTCCCTGTTGCTGTTCCGACTTCATGAATGCTGAGGCTTGTATTCCTTCAGGTGCAACAGGAAATAAATGCTAATATGTTCAGCCTTCTCGGACTCTCAAGTCATAGAACATGTAATTCTACACTCCTGCAATATTATATTTGGCAAGGTTTAAGGCACCATCACAGCCCATAAACTACAAAGGAAAAAGAATTTGTGATTAGGCGTTTCTGAAGGCAGAACCCAACCACACATTTTGGAGATGCTTGAATTTCACAGCTCTGCCTTTCAAATATTCAGCATAAACTGAGGTCCATTTTAGAAAAATACCTGCTCTATTGCACTTCTAATCATTTGGTGATCGGGAACGAAAAGCAAAGTTTGCTGGTTTTCCACAATAGCATATTGCACAATTCTCTCATCTTGGTTTAAATCTCCTGCAACCCGGTGCAGTTTTCCTTTCTATCCCATTCTGGTCACTATGTTTTTTTCATCAAAATGGGCAACAATCTTTTCCAGCAACGTTTAATGAAGTTGCAAGCAACAACATATTCCTTTATGAGGGGTAAATCTTTTCTTCTTCAGCTATGTAGGGCAGGCTGTGGAGGATTCTAACTGCAAAACAGATCTAGAGTTATGCAAATTTTGGATAAACAAAGCATACTTTGTTGAATTGAATTTGAAATGTTGATTAAATTCACTAGTGAGGTTTGTTTCCAGCATGAGACTTTTCCATAACACGTGTTCATTACAAGGGAGGGTGCTGACCCAAGCACTAGGCTCCCCATTCACATAGGTTTCTATTCTGCAGCTATATATAGGCACAGATGGATGCAGAGGGACCAGGGCTGTCTGTGTGGTCTGCGAATTGTCTGGGCCTTGGCCAGCTCCACTCCAGAAGATGGAAAACCATGTTAAAGTAGAGCCACATCCAAGCCTATAAGACCTGCTGGGAGCTCTGCTCTTCCGTTGCTGTCACCTTCCGGACCCGAGCTGGCTTGTGTTTGCCTAGCCTGGTGCATGAGCATAAACATCCAAGTCTTGGATGTTTCCCTCCATCCAGAAAAAGCATAACTTATTGCGATCTGAAAGAATGTGCTTCAGAGTTTAAGTGATGATCAGTACTGAGCACAGAGGGGAAATCCTCATTTCTGACAAACAAATAAGGAAACAGAAATGTATTGTTTGTATACCCAGACAGTGCAATGGAAACACATCTCTAATTCTCAGTGCAGCCTTTGCAGGCATACACTGCCCTGGGAAAAAGATTGGAAGTTTTCAGCCCAACAAAGGATCCCAGGCAGGAGAAGGAGGGAATAGGTTACTGTGCTCCAGCTACATGAAGCCACTGCTTGCAGTCTTCCCATTAACATTACAAACACATGGGACAGGGTGTCAGCAGGTAATGCTACACTTGCCCTGAGTTGCAGCATCCAGCAGGAGTGCAGCAGGACCCACAGCTATTTTCCCAGGGACACAGTGCTGGCACAGAGCTTGATGCGGCATCCACCTTCCAGCTCCATGAAGCTGGTGATGGTCTCCAGAAAAGTGAGGGTGAGGGCTGCCCACAGCTCTATGGGGCTCTCAGAAACAGTGCTGCACTCCCATCAGGCAGTCAGGCAAACAGCCATTCCTGCATGAGGATGTGGCCACTGTGTTCTAAGCAAGCTTTGCCACTCTGACACTTTCATATGCTTGTTGACCAGCAAGAAGGAGCAGTGGCATGCACATCTGGGCACTTAGTTATACAGCATTTATTTCAACCCTCAGTGAAAAGCATTGGCTGCATTGCACATTGGCCAGTACAATGTAAACAAGGTTAGAAAAGGCCAAGTATCAAGTCTCACTCCTGCTTTTTCAGGTACCTGTCATGCAACTGTCTCTGCGACTCATCTCAGGAGAGATTAGGGCTTTTGGACCTCTCTTTTCCTTTTTGCATGGTGAAGGCACACAGGCTAGATTCTTCTGCTCTGCTCTTTTAAGCTTCCCCTTACCAGTATGGCAGCATTTCTTTTTCCTGGAATTCTTCTTACTTTAACCTCGGCAGCCATGGCTGCATCCTATATCCCACATAACGTCACACCAGAGCCCTGTATAATGCATTAATACTTCCTTCTCTCTTCAGCCAAACTGAGATGACAACATTGTGTTCAAATTTTTTTCAGCTTCTGCTACAAATCCTTCATTTAATTTTAATGCAAAAAAAAAGTCATTAGAGACAGAGCTTGCTCTGAAATATTTTCTTTACATACAGTAATAATTCTGATTTGCCCAACTGTACAAAGTCACAGGCTTGGATGGTAATGAATCCTCAGAGTGTTAGAAAAGGAAGATTTAGTGGCTTAGGCACTGATCTGAACAAAAGGGTTGGAGCTGTACGTAGCTAAGCTGGGAAATCCTGGGAGTGCCTGAAGCCACAGATCGCTCCCAATATAATAGCTGATGTTCAGTCACCTCTCCTGGCATCAAGACACACACTGTGTATCAGTCACACCACCTATACATCCCCTGAAGCAGGCATTGTTAAGGCCCTTCTAGGGAAGACCCAGACTATTGTGACCTTGATCACAGGGTGGCATCACTGGGACAATGACCATGTAGAGATCTGAGCACAGAGCATCAGAGCTGCCCTCACTGCAGGCAATGTTTTAAGCCTGGGTTCCCAGTGGAAGTCCTGGGTGGCCAGAGCAGGCAGGAGGACAGGGTGGGTGATAGTGGCCACTGGGCCAGCCTGTAAAGAGCAAAGGTCCCATAGCCAGCTCTGCTGCAGGCCTGCCATGAACATCTGGAGAAGGGTCTTGGCAACAGCAGTGAACTCCAGATGTGCTCTGGCCAAAACACCCACACCCACACACACAAACAAGGGAGTGCTCTGGGCACAAGCCAAGGTGGTGGTGAGGGGGCACAGTGGTGACCAAGTGCAAAGCATCTTTCACCTTGAGCCATTGGTGTTTCTGTTCTTCTACAGAGGCTTATTTCATCCAGCTTTTTCTGAAGCGCTCAGCTTCTTAAAGTGTTAGGTTTTGTTGGGCATCTTTGTTGGGGGTCTTTTTGTTTGGGTTTTTTTTTCAGGAAACTATTGGTATTATACCCAGAGGAGGTACTAAACTTGCCTTCATTCCACCTTCTTGTTGGAAAGATGCAGCTGGGCAACAGACAAAATTCCCCAGGTGGATACTTTATTGGAAATAAACAGGTAGACCTTCAACATTAAAAAAGGAGGAAAAAAAAACCCAATCCAGTCATGGTTCTTTTAGCAGGATTCCTATAAGATAGCAGAGATATTATTAGTAAAAGAAAAGTATCAGCAGAAAAATGTTCACAACCTAGTGCTGATGATTTAAGAGTAGTCAGGGATTCAGCAGACATTTTAATGTGCCAGCAGCAGAAGGCTTAAAAATAAAAGAAGTTTGTGATTTAAAGGGAAAGTTATAAATGTTGAAACATCAGTCTGTGTCTCACTCTCTTTCTTTCTTCCTTGCTGGGTCTGCTGCACATCTATGAAGTGTAGGAGCAGGATTTTTTCTTTTCCTTCTTCTTTTTTTTCATTTTAATGGAAAAGTGAGTCTGAGAGCATGTTCACAGTCACAGAGTGAATCCTACTTCCTGCTGGGCACATCTTTCCTGGTTGTGGTTTTTCCTGGAAGGGGCAGGTCAGACAGCCTCCACACGGCAGTAGCACAGCAGGGTGCTCTGGCTGCCCCTGGTTCAGTGGGCAAAGGAAGCCGTAAAAAGCCCTTGCTGATGTTTCCCAGAAAGCAGCTATAACCAAAGATGAAGATTTCTCCTGTAAAAATGACACCTTGGACTGTGCTCCATGAGATCTTAGTCAAACACCCTCCTGGTGCAGCCTACCCTGAGGTGACCATTCCAAGGACACATTCACTGCCAGCAGAGACTAGTAGAGGTCAGTGCAGCCCAAAATACACCATGCCTGTGCCTGCAGGTGTGCATCTGGCACATCCACCCGGACCACCACCAGGAGAGCCAGAGGGTCAGCAGACACGTTGTATGTGCTGCTGTGGGCAACAGCCAAAGGCAGCGTCCACAGGTGTGAAGGACTGAAGTGTTTGCACACTTGCTGTGCTGGTGCAGGGCCATTGGGTGTTCGGTGCCTGCAGATGGTGCTATTTAATTGTTAAAATGACTCCACCTCCTCACCATAACCGGCCGCAGGCTTTGCTTGGCAATAGCAGCACTGGTACTGCCGAGCTGCAGCCACCCAGGGGTGCGACCCAAGCGATCCACAAGGGTGGATCGCTCCATGGGCAACAGGAGCAGTAAACCATCCTTCCCTGTGACAATGCAGCTCCTCTTCCCACTCCCTGAATAGGAAAAAAGCACAAAACACTAATATCAAGAAAAGGCCAACACCTGATGACATGATTTGAACAAAACTTCCCCTGGTTCAGCTGCAGGCGGTTGCCCTTTTGCAGACAGCAAGACACCATCATGTTTTAGAAGCTCTCAGGTGGGGTTTTGGGTGCCCTCCTGGGTGTTTGCAGATATGTACACTTAATCCTGAGGTGCTCCACTATCGATAAGAAGTACCAGTGGACCATAGACAAGACCAACTGCAAAAGCAGAAGAGATTAATTAGTTGAGCTAAACCTCCCAGATCTGTAAATGCTCAGCACAGCTAGCAATGCCATTTTCTTCTGCAAGTTTCCCAGAAGCTGCCTGACTCCCTAGTTGCCCAAAAGTAACTTAAAAACCTAGCTCAATCCCTTCTGCGGGAACACTCCAGCAGCCTGAAAATGATCTTTTACAGAACTCTAAGTTGGCTCCTTGTTCTGTCCTTGGGACACAGCCAAGCCACGCAGCCATATGAAACACCCCTCGCTTACCGGAGGTGCAAAGGGCAGGATGTGCAAAGGATTCTGATAAATTCAAAGTGTAAATTTCCAGCCTCTTTCACTGAGGCTCTGTACCTTAAAACCACACTACCTTTTCTGCAGTGCTTTTCTGCAGCCTTTTAGAGAAAGAGGAAGAGGAGGAAAGAGCAGGAAAGATAGGTGGGGAAAGGAAAGAAAAAACCCAGCAACCTTTGGTATCAAAAGACTGCCAAGCTGGGGTGGTGGCGAGTGGTGGGGAAGAAGTGGAATGAGGAAGAGGACAGAAAGAAAAGTCCCTCAGGGTGAGATAACCTGGAGGTGAGGTCTGTTGAAGGTGTGTCAAAATTTCAGGTGCTTTCTGGCATTTGTAAACTTATTTGCAGACATGGTTTCATTCTTTCTTTTCAGGATGTGTGGAAGAAATAATTTGCTAAGTAGAAAGACATATTTGGTACCTACAACAAGGTTTCTCAAATCCAGCTGAGCTTAGGATCTCTCAGACTTAACACCGCAGCCTCCCTGCTTTGGAAGTCTTGTTGACATTTCCTACAGTGTCCCTGTTTCTGCTGCAGCTCAGCAGACCATCCCTCCTCACTGATCAAAGGTGTAATCCCTCCCCATCCTGGAGGAACAGGGCTTCTCCTAGCAGTGAAAGAAATTTAAGGATCTCTGATCCCCTACACTGGAGGTGCTGCACTACTGTCACTAAAACACCCTCTTTTTGACACTTTGCTGCCTTGCCTTTTGAAAACTTCCCTTCTGTATGCATCCCAAGCAGTCATGACCCAACATCTGAGAAACAAGTGAGTAGCACAACCATAGCATTAATGCTATCGCAGAACATTTTCTTTAAACTTCACTGAAATCTTGATTAAGGCATGACTATCCTCTGAAGTCAACAACAATATAGATTAGATATGGACTGAGGCATTGCACTAAGATACCTTATGGTATGGTGATAAGCTTGTAATCAATCGAATTAGTTGTCCTGGTTTTGGCTGAGTTTAGAGCGCATCTTAAAACCTTGCCACCTGACAGCTGACCAAAAGCATTAGCTTATTGTAATGTGACTCTAATATAAAACGAGTTTAAACCACAGACTTTGTCCCCAAACATACTCATCTTGATTTTGATGCCACAGATCATTCTGTGGTCTGGCATTAACAGAGCTGCAGAAACCCACTGCTGAGTTACTTAATTGTTGAGGTGGAAAATTTTATAGCCATTCATAACCTCAGAAGATCTTAATTCCTCACTTGAAACTATCAGGAGACAATTTGAAATATGCATTGACTTAACCAGTTAAGTGATGGTGTGAAGCTGATGAACAAGTAACTTCCACATGATGATGAATGATGAAAATGTAGCTCAGATCTTGAAATTACCAGAGAAAAAAATAGTTTTACTTTAGGCCAGGAATTCAATTTTTCTGCAACTGGGAGGAAGCCAAACATGTTTTCATTATCACTAAAAATCACTCTTTACAAATCTAGGAGGATTTTCAATTCACATACTTTTCCCCCAGTGACAAAGTCTCCAGAGGGCTGAAAGCCAGAGCTGGCTGGATTCTACTTATCTCCATCACCCTTACTGCCCTCTGTGAAAGGTCTTATTTTCCCTCCTTCCCACTACTAGATTGACTGTAAATACTTTTCTGAGGCCTTTGTAGAGGAAGTGTACAGCACCCCAGCTTAAAATAACAAGGCTATATGAAATCCATGTAGCCAAAGGAACATGTTAACAATAAGGTATCTGATATGTCCCAAAGATTAATGGCAAGAGGCAAAACATTCACCTGCTGAAATTTTAGGATTTCTAGGAGTTCCCAGAAAGACCTTTTCTTGGCATAATGCTATCCATGATTTTTTATTTATTAGTACTACTTTCTGAAGGAAATTCTAAAATAATTTCTAGTAAAAATGGTGCATTGTGATGTGAGCAGAATGTTCATGTAGGGAAGCTCACCTACATTCATAAAGGGTGCTCAGATAAATATCATACATAGTCAAATTCAAAAATATGCCCTTAGAAATATAAATTTTATCCCTACTACCCTCCCACTGTAAAATAAATAAATAAATAGATATCCAATATTGTGGGATCCTTGGACAATGGTAATATTTTGGAGAACACGGTAGGTAATAAAATCAGTACAAGCTCCAAGAGCAGCAGGGTGGCGAGGAGTGTAGATCTGGAGGCGTGAACATTGGATAACAAAAAGGAACAAGAAGGTGGTGTTCCCTCTCAAAATACAGCATCATAAGGCCACCCCAGACTACCAACTGCCTGTGTCTTTGCCAGTAAATTACAAGCACCCTGTGCTACCCGCTCATACTGAGGATGCTGGCATGAAATGGTCCATTTCTATGCCTGCAAACTATCTTAATTTCTAAACCACAGTGGCTGCAGATGACCTGCCTATTGGGAATGGCTGCTGGCTTGTGCTAACCCTAAACCGTGCTCAGACATTGTCTGGCCTGAGCCGATCTGTCTCATTGGTCCAGACCATAACCACACCAGAGCCTGTGCTAACAATTTAACACCAGGGGCAATCAAGTTCAAGCTCCCAGAAATGTTTCCTGTTTAATTTACTATTCTAGATGTAGTCAGTGTGTCTAGGCTTGATAGATGCATTGGGAGAACGATTTTGAAAAACGGGAAAAGGCTCAGAAGAGGGCCACAAAAGCAATTTTTTGTCTATAAAACTTAGTGAGATGATCAAACAACTCTATTTATTTAGTTTATTTAAGGGACCGAAAGGTGTTGACCATGATCTACAAGAACCCATAGAGAAAAAAAGGATTTCCTGTAGACAACTACCCTATACTCCAGAAGTTAAAAAGCATGCTGATATCCAGGAGCTAGAAAATTCAATCTGTAAATAAGGCACATTTTTAAGCATTAGGAGGATTAACTACAGAACAAATTAACAAGTGCTCCGATGGATTCTTCATAATGTGTGATCCTTAATTTAATTTTTTCTGAATAAAAAAAATATCTTGTGGATACAACAGATGCTTGGGGGCTCATAATGAAAGAGTATCTGAGTTTCTTTGTGTTATACAAAAAGCCAGTCTAGATTATTGTACTGGTACATTCTGATCTTGAATCTGATTTGACAGATAAGACACCATCAATACCGCTAAAGTGTAAGTGGGTAGATTTCCTGCTGGATCTGTGAAATAGCCAGAAAAAACATTACATTTGTAGTTGTAATCCAAGCTGTGCAACCAAAGAGAAACAAATTAGGCAGAAATTACTGTCTCTTATTGGTGCCAGCCACTGGCTAGAATAAAACTGCTGTGAAAAACAGAAGTCATTCTTGACATAGCTGTGCAGAAACTATCTTATCTTACCAATATGAATATGTTGCATCTGCCCTTTCTAACTGCCTGAAGAAAGCAAGATCCACTGTACCTGGCACCTATGTCTCACTGAAAGCACTGGAATTTCTCTGCCAAGGAATTTTGCAGGATTTTTGCCCAAGAGATGTTTTCATACCCAACCCAACCCAAACACAGCACAAGCTAAATGGCATGCTCTACTTTACATCAGATATAAAAATATAACCATGATCCATGTTACTGTTCTATAAACACAACAACTGTTGAATTTTTAATAGGCTTTCTGCTTGGGTAGGAAACTGATGACACAGACAGATGGCTTTCTTACAACATCAACATGAGGCAAAGGTATAGAGGAGAATATATTGGAGGGAGTTGGAGGAGCAGAGCTCCTATCCTGTCCTTTTCTGTGCAGTGATTGTCTTCTCCCTAATGCAAAGGGAAAGAGTTGGAGAATCTTTTGGCCCAGTGACCACCTCTCATTTTCTTGAGTAGCTGGCGGAATAAAGCTACAGGTACCCAGTGTTGTCCCTTCACAGGTCCTCACCACTGACCCATAAGGCAACCTGTAGTGATGGTAAGGGGAAAAGCCTGCACTGTAATCTCTCCTGTGTGTCAGGTCAGGCAGTAAGATGTGGGTATATGCTGCACTGCCCAGGTAACTTCTGCTCCCCTCCTGGGACACCGCCAAAAACAACTGTGAGAGCCACTGCAGGGTCCCATCCAGACTCCTTGCAAAGCACAATCTTTCTTGCCAGCTTCCCACACAGCATCCTGAGCCCTGATGTTGTGGAATGGGAGATCTCTGGGCTCTCTTGGGTTACTGGGCTGCCAGGTAGCCCCAGTTGCCAGCACCATTTGCAAACAGAGTTACAAGCAAAAGGCATTGGTAGCTGATTCTGTCATGTTGAGACATTGGCGGAATGCTCTATAAGCCTACTTGCTTTAAAGAGGTCTGTAATCTTTGCTTTCCAGTTCTTCAATGGTAGACATTGAGATGATGTTACAAGCTAAGTATCAATTCCAAAGTTATTTGGAGCAGCAAAATGGAAACATGAATGAGTAACAGCTGAAAACAGGTTAGCAAAAAGAAGTGTGCTGTGATTTCCAGACAAAAGCCTGGAAGAAATACAGTTCATATCCAAAATTTTTTTTATTTCACTACCCAAATTACCTCCACACCAGGAATTAGCTAGATATATAAAGATCCTTTCTGCAAAACTTCAAATACAAAAATGGGGTGAGAAAGAGGGGAGAAATCCCTGCAAATCTTGTGGGGTTTAAATGGTTGGGTTATATTAATTTAGTTATTGGGAATCTTCAGCTTGAAGCAACATCCCTCTGGGAGGAAAGTTGTCTGTGATAGCACATGCTGGCTCTGCACGTTTCTTGAGTATCCTCTGACTGGTACTTCATAATTATGACAAACACCAACCCCTCATCCCCCCACTGGAGATTGAAAGGACTTTAATGCTGTAAATAGCTTTGTAAAAACAAGATTCCTCTGAACATTTACATTTTCTATTGGTGGAAGGTGTCAGGATAATGATTCATTTATAATAACAAAAAGCCACCTCAGAAGACAAATTTTCATCTCCTTATTTCCATCGCTGTTACTACACAGAACTAATCCAGGTTTTATCTCCACAAGTATTTATGATTTTCGTAGTTGAGTGTAATCTACTCAGTCAGTAATTAAATACCTTAATTTTTTACACAGATACACTGTACACTTCAGACTGTATGACTTATATTGTATAGGTTGTCTTCATTTGGTGCCTTATTCGTTTTATTTTTTGTTGCAGTAGGTGTCTCGGGATTGCCTAATGCCTTCTAATGTTGTATTATGCAGGAAATTATTTCTGATATTTTCTAGATGGTTATTTAGATGAAATAAAACATATACTGAACAATAAGGAATTAACCTCTCAGCATTAACTTAGCATGAAATAGCTGATATTTACTAGGATCACAACCTACCTCCTAGGGATTTCATGTACCCAGATGAGGTTTCCGAAACTACTCTTCTCAGTAAGCAGCCATTAAGGCACCCTAATCCCAAGTGGTGCAGTAGAAATAAGAGAAGCTTTGCAGCATGTTTAAAGACATTGTCCTAATACCCAATAAATCCAACTGAAAAACAATATTAAATTGTTAACATGTCAGTCAAGAAACAGGGGCAGCATAAGCCAGAGCAGGAGGAGCTTCAGCTTTTGCCTGGGAGCCCCACATCAGCTCATTGCACCAAACTTCACAGCTCCCTCTGAAAGTATTTTACCTGCATGCAACAGCAGAAATTGGTGGCCAAACATCTGTATTCCTGCAAAGCCTCACCCTTTTCTGGGATGTGTTATATGCATTTCAAAGTGTCAGACACGTGGCTTCTCCAATGCATCTTTCACATGGTCATGTACCACAGAAGGTGGGTGTTTTATGGTAGGCGTGACAGGCGTGACGTCCACAGACACCAAGAGCACCCCTCCCCCTGTCACACTCAGCCAGGCACTGCTGCTACTAGCCCACTGTCCCTGTCAGCCTGCAGCATCCCCAGCCATGTGCCAAGGCTGGGAGTGCTACTGGCCTGAAACCCAGTCTCAAAAGATCAGGTTTGCATGTTTGTGGCACCTCAGGGAATTTTAAGTCAAGCTCAACTTAACAATAAAAAGAACAGGGCTGTAACAGCCTCTCATCTCCAAAAGCTGAGGCAGGCTTGTATCTGTGTATTTGAGCCCAAGTTTATCTATTGTCTTAAGGATCTTTCCCAAGAGAACTGGATAAAGGAACTTTCATGGGGCCATACATTCTTCGACTATGCAATATTTTCTTTCATTCGTTTATTGTATTCATTAAAAAAATGCCTCATTAGCTGCAGAAATGAATTTTCTCTCCAATTACGTTTACCTTTTATTATATATTTTAATATAGAAAATCAAGTAAGCACAGACACAAAATATTGCACTCTGCTGAACAGTCTGTATTTACCTAAAGTATTTTTTCCAAAGTCCTTCTTTGTGACGCTTTAAAACATTCAAGTTTATTCCTCTTCAGAAGCATCAGAATTCAAAATCTTCAGCAGACTGGAACATCCATCCTTCTAATGACTAGTAATATAAATTCTGCAAATACAGAGCTATTATTCATCACAGAGCTCTCTTAGCTCTGCAGAAATGAAGAAAATAATTTCTAAAAATACACATATAAAGCAAAACCATGTCTTAGAATGTCTGTGGGTACATGAGATAATATTATAGGCATAGATCAATTCAGGGGGAAGATGTTACTTGCAGACATTGAAGTTTCTGGCTGGAACCTTGAGAACAGTGGAGCAAGAGGGTGGGTTGGGAGCTAAATTTTCCCCAGATCTCTGGATAATCTCTTTTGAGTATTTCTAGCATTTTTGTAGATGTGATCAGTTAAAGATATGAGAGGCAACACTTCTAGGGAGAGATAATCTGTTAGAACTCTTGCTATTAGATCATCCTATTTGCTGTGACAGTGTCCTCAGGAAAACAAGACGGCAACTCTTTGTGGGTGTTGCTTTCCAAGTGTGAGAGTGTGAATTTCTATTATGCTCCTTCCACAGACAGGGACAGGGCCGGGGGGGAAGCAACTTGTTAAAGATGCTGCAGTAAGTCACTGGAAGGGCTGTCAGCGCCCAGACCTCCCTGCTGCCTGCTGGTTTAGCAGAAGCCTTTACTGACATCCTTGTAAAATTAAAACTTACAGCCTCATTCCTTCAAGTAGTTACAGACACACTAAACTTCAGGCACAGGAGTGGTCCCATTAAAGCCAATATGCATACTTGCATGCTTCATGTTAGAACATCTCTTTTACAGAAGCTCCAAACCAGCCCAGACATCAAACCCAAGTGTAAAAGACCATACCCAGAGCAGAGTCACTGACCGTGGACACCTATTATTGTCCCTCCACTCTGCACCAGCTGCTGTGTGATCTGCTGACAGGCTCTAAAGCACTGCCTCTGGCCAAAATTACGTTACCTGGGGGTGTTCCTCTCCTGGCTGTTTGAAAAGTGCTAAAAGCTGGGATTCCTATCGTGCAAAAGGCAGCAAGGGCCTCACAGCATGACAAGATGATACGATTTGTCCTTCCATCCCTATGTCTGGCAAAAGCCACATCTCACCAGTTCTGGAGCCAACTGCCAAATGTATTGACCACTGAAGCTTTGGGTAGAAGTTGTGGGAGCTGTGGATTTGAATACAGTGATGGAATATGCTTGAACATGTCTATCTGCATTTCTTATGCCTCTGGGCAGCTATTTTCTCCATAGGCTGTTATTTAAAATAACAGATAGGGAATTTAGACTTAAAAAGCTATATTTTTTTACTTAAATCTAAAGACATGAATATCATTAAATGATGGTTAATGGAGAAGTGCAAAAAGAAAACACATTTAAAGGCATCTGCTATGCGTCACTAGTGATTATCTTTCAAACTTAGACATTATGAGTCAAATTTTCCTCAGTCAACCTGACTGACAGTTAATGAAACTGCAACCACTTTGGTCATGTAAGCCTAAATGCATTTGTGAAGCTCAATTGTTAACCTGCAAAGTCTTATCTGGTTATGAGCCTCCTTGGGGCAAACAGAGAATAGTAAGGAATGGGAGTAGGAAGAGCAGGGAGTAGGAAGAGCAGGAAGTAGGAAGAGTAGGACAGTAGGGAGAGTAGGGAGTCGGGGTAGGGAGAGTAAGAAGGAATTCCTTCCTACTTCATATGGAAGTAGGAAGAAATTGATGAATAAAATTCAGATGGACACAAGCTATAATACCCTATTCCCCAAAGTTTACAGGAATCATTTCAGCCACTGTACAACATAGTAGAGATTTCTATCTGTTTTCTTTCTTTACAGACTCAGGACAGTAGAGCTAAATTCACAAACGAAATCCACATACCCATTTGAACCATTTTTCTTTTCAAGTTATATTTTCTAACAAACAGTTTTAAATTTTGCCACAAATAAATCTGACCTGAAACCAGGAGTTGTATTCATTTTGGACTTTTTTCATGTCCAAACCACTGATTTAAAGCGGTTTGGGTACAGCTATATTAGCATTCTGTGAATTACTTTGTTGTGTAGCAGACTGCAAAAACAGCAGTCTGAAGGATGCATTAATAATAATGAAGTTGATGGTGTGATGTGATAGTAAAAGGTGGTTTAAACAGTGTTATTTGAGGTAATCATAATTAGCGATAGCCATTTAAAGGTCCCAGCATGCGCTTTGTAAGTAGAAATGTTAACCCTAGTGTCTTGGCCAGTTTCCAGCATAAGCAATTACATTCTTCACACAGTTAGTAGTAAACAATCCCTTGTTGCTTCAATTAGACATGGTATTCTTCAGTTTCTCTCTGAGAGCTGTTGAGTTGTGTTACCAGTGCTGTTATGTGGCTGCTGTGTTCCAGCTGAGAGGTCCCAGTGTTTTAGTTATAAATGAAGTGTTCCCTGCTTCTAAAAGGCTTCTGTAGGGTAGTCTCAGAGCACTGCATAAATCAATAAGCAACAGATGCACTTGATATAGTACACTGACTTCAGGGCAAGAATAAAAACCAGAAGGGAGGAGCAGTACTCACAGAAAGATAACACCAGGATATGAATACAACATGCACACCTACCCCCATGGATGTGCACAGGGGAAAAGGACAAAGGCAGTAACAGTGGGCTTGGTCCTGGAGGAGGAAAACAATAAAGTCCAGAAGAACTGACTTAAGACTGAGTCAACCACGCAGTATCCAAAGGGAGCTTGCTTTCTCTAATTTTAGGCATGGAAATAAGGACAGCTAGTCCCCATATTCCCTTTGTAATGACTGACTAAAAGAAGAGAGCTTTAAAAAGCAATATAACCAATATCAATTCTTTGTGTTTCTACAAGATTCCTTAAATCTGTTGATTTCTTGCATGTGGACTGACAACCTTGTTATCATGGTTAAAAGTTCGTCACAGCTGCAGCTAGGTAGGAAGTTCCTCAATTTTGTAAGAACTGTTTGAAGCAGGGGGGTTGGAACTAGATGATTTTTAAGGTCCCTTCCAACCCAAACTATTTGATGATTCTATGAAGAAATCTTACCACAACCTAAACAGTTCTTGAATATCAATTCTATACCCCAGGGGTGTTCTGCAGCAAAATAGTAATGTGACTACATCCCAATAGATGTCTAGACAGACAACTATTATTTATAGCCAGAATAAGAATGAATAGAAAGGACACAGTGTTAGGGACAAAATGTCAACAAATAAATATCTCTGGTTTGTCTTGGCAACATTGATCACCCTACCAAATAACCTGAACTCTTGTATTCTGTCCATATTTCTTCTATTTTTCTACTTAGTCTTTTTTGTGTAATATTGGAATTCTATAAATAGAAACATCCCACTGTGGTTTTGGACTATGTGTAGGAGGAGGAAAACACTAGCAGCACTTCATCTCTGAGGTCTAGTTTATTGCTGGTGGGGTGGTGGTAAGGCAGTCATAAGAGTTTCGGTTTTTTCATTTTCATAAAAGGCCTCGCTGTTGCAGAAAAGCTGTTGATATGCCTATCAAATTACCTCCTACTGCTTTTCTGGCTCTTTTCCCCTAATATTTGACATTCCCATTGGATGCCTTTGAATGTTCTGGGTAGTATTGTCCCAACCATCCATTTAGTATTGTAACCCCATTTGAAGGAAAAACTGCTACAGAGGACAAGCAGTTGTCAAGAAATGAACGGTTTCATCCAGAGAAAGGAAGGCAAGTGATGGAAAGTAATGTTCCTGTTTATTTGTATCTTGTGGTGACGCAGACAAGATGAAAATGTTTTGCAACAGGTCTCCTTCCTCCTCTCCTGCTGAGAGGGATAAATGGATCTTAGAATCTTTTTCCCCTTCATTCCTATAGTTGCAGAAATATGGGTTTATCCAGGACCTGAGGAAGATGAAAGGGGGCCCTAATGCAGAAAGAACAGGACAGTGACTGTAATATATCCCAGAAATCCATTTGTCCATTCATTCCAATACCTGTAACTTCAGCACTTACAGGAAAGATGAACTCTTTTGCCCTGGTCAATAAAGTGTTGAATGGTGTGGAATAAATGATAGATCACCTGTACAACTCTAAAGATATCTTCTCCAAATGGTACCTAATCTACAGCCAGCAGGGAAAGGAGATAAATTTACTTTACATTTAGATAATAGTTTCAAAACAAAAACGTAGAGAAATCAGCTGGCAAAGACCACAGGAAGGGAACATGGAGATGAATAGTAAGAAACCAGTTGCCCATCCTTTCTGTAGGACTGTAATGACCACAGATGATTACTGTGCTTGTAACTGGGTAGTCCCCTCTTTGGAACAGCACAGGAAGGGTCCTGCTGCCCCTTTAGCCAACAAACCTGTCTAGGTGGTGATCCATCTCCACCTCAAGAAACAGAGAAGCAACTGATATTCCTGGTGTAGTACCTGATGTAGTCACAAACAATTGTAAGTAAAAGCAGGATTTTGCATATTTTCTTTGAGTTTCACTGAAAGGTAAAACTCAGGATCAGGGAAGAGATGACAATGAACTGCTCTGAGGCTGAGGAAAAAGGTGAGCTGTGTCATATTCAGATACATAGTCTCTCAAAATTCTCTGTGCAATTAGGTAATAAATGCATAGGAAGGGTGTGTCTACTCCAGGAAACTTGGTTGGGTTAGGTGTAAATTACAAAAGCATCACTCCAATAATGAATCAGAAGCATATTTAACACTAATGAGACAGCAGAAGGGTAAGGGATGCAATTGGGGAAAAATTCTTCTATTTCTGAAAAGTAAAAAGTGATGTTCATATTACCATTCAGGCATTACACACATAAAAACTCCAATAAATTGCAGGTCTAATTTGCAGGTCTCATCACTCAGGCCTCAGCAGCCCTAATGCCAGAGCTGCATATTACTGGATCCTTCAGCAGAGCTGGCTCAAGCTGCAGTGATGCGTGTGGCTGGTTTGCAAAAAGTCACTGCCAAATTACTGAGATCACGTAACCTTGTTATTTTACACCAATATGAGGCAGAGATACGCTGTTTGCTAGCACAACTGCATCTAGCCTGCTCCCCTGCAACCTCATACACTGCCAGGGCTCTTCTGTTACAATGATTCTTGCAGTGTCTGTGTGGTTCTGAGTGTGTACTTGATCATCAGACTAGATGGAGGGTCAGACAGGAATATAATCCTCACTGTGTTACCTGGATCCCCTTCACCTGAACAGTAGCCCTGAACAATATCCATGACATGAGGAAGAGAAGAGAGCTGGTGGGGCTTTGGCACATGGATCTAGATCTCTCTGGACCAGCATACACCACTGAGCTTAGGGGAAGTCCTGGCTAATCACTTTATGGGACATTCACTGGGGCTGCTTGTTATAACTCTGAACTGTGCAGAAATGAGAAGGAAGCAGTAAGTCTTTCCACACATACTGCATTTCTTGAATTGTTCATATTCAACTTCTTTTTTTCGAGGCTTTCTGCAATCCTTGATATCCCATCCTCAGAAATAATCATCTCAACACTGTTTAAGTACAAGCAGAGATTAAAAGGATTTAGTTAAAAGAAAGTGGAAACTGGAGGTGAGGGGAAGAAGAGGGAAAAGAGAAAGAAAAAAGAAAAAGAACTTTGGACCTAGAAAACATGGGCAACAGAGAGCAGTGGGGGAGAAAGTAAGGAGACAGTTTAGCAGCTAGCACTACAAATCCTTCTCGTTACCTTACAGTGCTTCCTGAATCATCTCATCTCCATTCCTCCAAGATATGATCCCTGGCAGACTTGGTGCTACATTACTGACTTGATCTAGAAAATGTGGCTGGAGAGGATGATTAAAGGTATGAGGGATGTCAGGTGCTGAAGAGCCAGGGAATGACTTTCCTATACACAGTGTATGTTTACCACCTGAAGTATCTCCCAATGTCCATCCCACTTCACAAGTGTGGCGTATAAAAGAAGAGCATGAAACTCTGCTTCGAGCTGTGAGCAGCATTCACCCATAACATGCTTCCCATGGCCAACCAGGCAGCTCCCTCTTCCCCCCGTACACTTAGTCCTGGACCACCACAGAGCAGACAGCCTCCCGTACGGGGTGCACACCTGGGCCTTGCTGTCTGGTTTCAACCACAGGTTTCTATTCTGCTTAACCAAGAAAATGAAGCCACCATCCTCCCCCCAGCTGTGTTCCTCCCCTGGGCTATTTTAGGATGATTGCTGCTAGCATCTCTATGCTGCCTGGGCTAGCTCCATGGCAGATGTCTTTCTCCAAAGGCCTCTGCACTATACCTCTGATTCACTACCTGGGCATCAGTGAGAGACAGATAGCGATGAAAACGCACCAGCTGCCTTTAGATGCTTTGGGGCAAACTGGTTCCCAGCATTGGCAGAGCCGATCTCCAGAACAGCTCTCCTACTACCAAGACTCTGGACAATTGGGTAGAAGGAGACCTTAGCAGGGAAGCCATCTCAGGGCTGGTACAGGGAACAATACAGCACTGTTCTGAGCTGCAGCGCAACTGTGTGAGCTGTGATACGCAAACTGAGGCTGAAAGAATGATTGGTGAGGATAGAAAGTGTTAAGTAGAGGCCCAGGCTAGTTTCTCTTCACCAAAGCATTTTCCTGTGTGTATACACACACATGCACACACACGTATGTCCGCATTCAGGTGTTTTAATTGCTCCTATAGGCCTCGCAATAGCCAAAGGAACATTTCTGGGACCAGGGATCCGCTGGATTTCCTGGGAACCAGAGGCTAGAGGGCCAGGCAGAGTTTCCCAGGAGACGGTGGCGATCAGCAGGTGGAACAGGCCTGACCAGACCCTCCAGACAAGTAGGGAGGATCACGCGTACATGTTTTGGGGCAGGAGAGCATCGTTGTGACTACCTGGCTCTGTCAGAGATCAGAACCTGTGTAGAATGGAGCAGTCGAAGAAGAAGCAGAGGTATCAGTGCTACACTGCACTTGAAACATTTCCAAAAGAGGGTGGAGAAAACATGGGAAATGAGCCCCTTACCTGGGCTCTGGTAAGCTCTGGTGGCTCTGTCCTCAGTTTTAGGACCTTCCTGTGGTCACCTAGGAACAAGTAGACACTCAACCATTCTCCTCAAGGGCCTTCTCTCCTTCAAGGCTCTGGTCCTTATCCTTGGGATTCCCCTTTTTGTGGGATCAGGTGGACTGGCTCTGTTACTGAACCACCATTGCACTCAGGCACCTCCTCATCTTTCACACTCCAGTCAGGTTTCCCATAGCACAAGCAAGTTTTCCCTGCCCTGATGCTGGACTGGCCACTGACAACCTCAGTCCTCTTGTAGGTCATCTAAGGACAGCCAGCCTTGTCTCTGTACCATTCCCTCACTGCCCCTGCTGAAGCATCTCTGCAACAAGGATTCAGAAAGTGGCACCTTGCTGCAAAACAGCCTTCCTACCCAGAGCCCTGGCAGGACTAATACTACTACCTCTGTCTTTATCCAGTGTGGACTCCACTGGGCAAGACTGGATCAGGCAGATAAGAATGTTGTATACAATGCATGGGATGCCTTGCATTGGTAATAAGGTGCTGTCTTCAGAAAATCCGAAGTCTTTCAGTGGTGCAGAAATCTCATGCAAAACAGGAGGTCTCGTTCAAAGAAAGGCGACCACAGAAAGGCACATGCAGACATCAGCTGCAAAGCAAGGTTCAGTGCAGACCACCATAGCTTACAAAAGCCCCGTGGGGGCAAAGTGAAAGCACAGGGCTGAAGAACTGCAACAAGTGGAGGGCATGATCCTGGGTGGCAATGAGCAAAAGGTGTTGCAATAACTGTGGGTATTTAGATTTGGATAGGCAATACTGATCCAGTATAAAGTCTACTGACAGAAAGTTGATGCTTCAAAACTGGCAGAAGGGGTTTACACACAACTGGCATTTTGTATCGTAGGTTCAAGGCTTTTTTCACCAGGTACTAGATGTGTTTGAGCTTTAACACATCATCACATCACACCCTTACACTGTTGAAATATTCATATATACTTACATACGTATGTACACATACATAAAACAAGAGGCATACCTACCCCAGAAGTCTGCATCCTCTGAAGCCAGATACTGCAGCTGCCTAGTAATGCCTGGCAATTATCATCAGTAGCTGGAAATATTCTCTTCTAGAAAAACAAGCAAACCTACATTTTGCAAGGAAAAAAATCCAATTGTGGAAATCAGTTTAAAGGATGTTTTTTAATTAAAAGCATTGTAAGTTACAATAAAATACCTAGAGGCTTTGTTAGAAGGCCCTAGATAACACAGTTTTCAACTAGTTACTGCAAGGGAATGTGGGGAGCACTAGCAAATACACCTCTGGAGAACCAAAAGCAACTTTCTGCAGCTTGGAAACTAACTTTGAACTGCAGAAACACAGGCAGCCACACCAGGAAGAAAGCATTTTATTTTATCTTTATTGTATGCACCCTATTTTGACAGTTTTCAAGACTGTTTGGGGAAAAATTGATATGGTCTACCTGGATTCTCTGCCTTCATGTAGATGTGCCATTTACTGTTGCACTGACAAACATTTTTTTGTCTGTTTCTGCTTCTTACTGTGATCCTGATGTGTAATGTGTGCACTACACGCTGAGTTTGATCTAGGTGAGAGGAAATAAGGAGCAGGTAGAGCTGCTGAAGGGGCTACTAAAGATGATTGAGGGAGTACGAGGACATAAAGACAGTAATTTCTTTATAACAAAAGTTTTCAAGTTTGATTTGTGGACACTTAAATGTTTTTAGGTGTGAGGTTTCAGACTTGTAAATTGAATGTAAGTGCACTGACAGTAGGCTGGCTTGGTCTGCTTTGATAGATCCCCTAAGAAGCAGTCTGTAGGTTCACAGAGACACCTTGACCACAAATGGAAAACTTCTGCTTTACAAAATGTCTCCCTTACATGTAAGTGGGACAGCCTAGGACAGATAGGAACATGAATACCACTAAGTCCAGCTCGAGTTGCCACAGGTCCAATTAAAAGGCAGCTGAGTTAGCTGCAAGATTGAAAGTTGAGTGCCACTGACTCTCCCTGACAGCCTCGCGTGCTGCATAGGTTGAAGCTTAACTTGACTCAAGGGAGGATCTTTTGTGTGTAGATAGGATGGAGTTTGGGTCAGATTCACTACTAAAATGAAACTTTGGCACCTGGCCTTATTTTTTAAGGCTGATACTGCCATTACCTGCTCTTCTGTTTCACATTTTCTTTTACCAGAAACCTATGGAGAGGTTGGGGTGAAACTTTTCTAGGTCTCAGTGATTGCGTTTCCATGTAGGCTGTGTTTCTCTTCTCTTCTAGTGATGGATAGCAATCCAATTTCTATGTCACTTCTCCAGTGCAGCTGAGAAAATTATGTATTCAGTGAAATTCATTCCCCAAGTAGTGTAGTTGAAGGGATCATGACCCTAAATTTATTCATTAGCTTAAATTGTCAACAATTTTCTGTAGCAATTGATTCCTTGACCCTCAAGTGCTCAGGAACTGTCAACATATGCAATGTGAGGTTAGCACTTACTGAATTATGGTAGTTATACCACCAGAGGGTTGCTTCTTTCTTCTGTGCAGAAGGTGTCCGCTGGTTTGAGACAGACTTCCTATAGCTTACCATCAACTCCATCATCTGCCTCAAAATGGAAAACCAGTGGAACCAGGAGTGTTCTCAAAGCAGGAAGATTATTTTCAAGTCTAAATCACTGATGAAATTATCTTTAGGTCATAACAAACTATCACAATGGGAACTGTGAGTCTGAAACCTTAAATTCAAATTCATAAATGATGACTTAAAAAGGAAAACGAGAAACATGCGTTCACTTGGACCTTATATGTCAGGGTGTCAGCAGGTGAACAGCTGATGAGAATATCCCAAGATTTTTCAAGCCAATTTGTTATGACCACATTATCTAGACAGGAGAGCTGCTGGACAAAAGGTTTCCTTTCTTCTTAAATTGATACACACTCTTCTTTCCAATTTCACCCTCATGTGCACATTAGACAAAGGAAAACCAGACACTGCGACTGTTGGGATACACAAGAAGACCAATGGGCCAGTGTATTTAGAGCCTTCTAAATACAGAGATACATCCGGACAATTTTCCTGAGTCTAAGTTAGTCTGGCCCTGCTCAATTTGGTTGGCACTATTCACCTTGTTTCCACAACTTGCTGGGAAGCTGTGGTCATCCTCTTCTACTCATCCTCTGCAATTCATCTGCTCTCTGAAGTGCAGTGCTGGTGTACAAAGGGCATGAGTACAGACATGGCTGCCTTTTCTGCAGCTGAAGTCTGTTCTTCCTCAGGCTATGGAGCCACTTTGTATATGGCAATAAAAGGCTGCAAACACTACATGTATTCTGACAGCTGTAAAACCACATTTCAGAGATATAAAATTTTCGTAATTCATACATCTCTCTCTTCCTACATACACACGTTTTGTCTTTTGATAGCAAAATGGGGCCTGCAGTCTATGTAAACGCATTGCTCACTAATGCTCTGTGGCAGGATAGCATATGACACATATTCAGTAAGTACACACATATCTGCCTTCCTGGCGCAGAGCAAATCAGAATTCTCAGGCAGGGATAAGGTTAAATTACTCTAATGGCAAAGGGAAAAACATCTTAAAGAGAACTAATCTAAAGTGATGGTTTGTCTCTTGCACAGTGAGGGGGATATTTAATTGCTGCACACAGAACGGCATGCTTTTCTGATCCAATAAAAGGAATAGCTTCCTTCTGACCAGAAAAATTCAGAATCCTCTCCCCAAGCAAGACTCTCACTGAAGCAGACAGTTGCAGAAGGAAGATTCGGCCCTCACTGCATGAAGCAAATAACCCATCTAATTCTCTAAGCAAGGCAAGCACACATGAAGCAAGCAAGCCTCTCCCCAAGACTTAGTTGTTCTCTTAAGTTTCTAGAAATGTTGATGCTTTGGCATCATATAGGGCAGAAAGGCATGCAGATTTCTGTGCAGAGTTTATGCCCAATGCTGGAAATAAGTAGGAGAGCTTTATAAAACATCAGCAATTACATAAAAATATATAATTGCTAATGGCTCCTCTATTTAGAGAAAGCATCTAACCATATTGTTTCAGATCTGACTGTATTGTTAATGTATTGATAAACAATGAGAAAATATACATCATCTCTAAAAAAAGAAAGTACCTTGCATGCAACATCTCCTTGCACAAAACATGTTCGATTTGTAGATCAAACAAATCAAGTTGCTTATATCCCTGCCTTAAGGGCAGTGTTTGCTTAAGGACATTGCTTGGGTAAAATATTAGAATGCAATCTAGAGCAAAGGTAAATATGTAGGACTAGATGGTCATACATATTCTCCTTGCATATGAGAATTGACAGGGTGTGGAGACTTGACTTGCCCTGGGAGACCTAAACATTTTACATTATATGGTCACAGACGGATGGTTCATCTTGTCTATGCTAAGTCATAAAACTAGAGGTTAAGAACTAATTTCAGGTTTTCCCCACCTCTACCCGAGACAGCACATTAGAAAGAACACTTTTCCACTACATTTCTGAATGCATTAGGCACCTGAAATTTAAAAATTTGCACTAATTAGCCTTTAAGAGCCTGATCATTAGAACAGAGAGCTATCACAGGACAGCCATCTAAATGAAGCTGCTGACAGAGAAGGAAAAGAAGGCTCTATCAGAAATTTTCTCTGTCATCCTCCTACTGGAAGGGTGTTTCAAAGTAAAGTAGGTTGTTTTTTACCTTCACTACAGCAAAAGATGAAGGTCCATTTGCTCAGATGCTTTATCCTTCACCACAGGTAGGACATAATGTTCCTCCCAGTCCCAGGACTCTGTGCTTTCTTGTTCATCACCAGACGCTCAGGTACGATCTGGGGATGCTCAGCTAACAGGTTTCCTGGTAAATATATCCTTTACAATAATTTCCTGAAATACACAAACCAAAGAGCAACCTGGAAGGAACACAGAAGATTCTGTCCTGTAATAGCCACAGGGAACAGAATTTTTATTTCAGTGGCTCCCAGATGCTGTCAGGAACTCTATACTTGCTATTGAACATATTACAAAACAAAGCTGCACGACTAGTTACCATCAGGATTTAGCACTCCTATTAAATTATCTGCTAATTTAATCCAACCACCTGGAGCGGATGCCAGGACTCGTTCTGAACATCTGGGGTAGACCCAGCTGTGGGACCTGACTTGCATCCAGACTTAATGGTCTGGATTAGCACCAAAGGAGTGCCTAGATCTGCCAACAGCAGCAGCTCCCAGCTGTCTGCAACAGCGGATGAATGAAAGAGGCATTTTGAAAAGTAAATACAAAAAAATCCCATCACAAGGTGAGGAGCAAGAGGTCTGAACGAGGAGAGAGCAGCAACAATGTCCCTCCCTGAAGCACACCCGTGTCCCTCCAGGAAGGCGATTCAGGAGCAAGGTCCCTTGCAGTCCCCATCCCTAGGCTGGGCTGGGTCCCATCTAACACACTGCTTTGGTGGATGTCCACGGCCAGGCAGGAGCCATCCCAGCCATGGGGTTGGGAGCAAGTTCTGGGTGATGCTCCAGGTGCCCATTCACCACAGGCTCATTTTACAGGCAATGAGCACTTGAAATTATGGGTTATCAGACTCTACAGGCTGCTGAATCACACCCCAAAGGCATTTTCTATCACCATGGGCCTTACAGGGCACTAACAATAGGTTTTTCCTCACATAAAAACATAGGGCTTCAGTCTGGAGGGTGTCCAGTGGGGAATGAAGAGCACAGCTGACTATATAGAAAGAATGAAGAGCTCTCCACCCTCCCCCTACCTGTGCTGTGTGAGGGTCTGAAGGCTCACTTTAACTCAGGTATGGAGTTTGATGAAAAGTGACTTTACCTCTAAGCCCCTCTCACTATCCTCCACAGTACATTAGCACATGAAAGTAGAGTGAAGAATTGCTCCTGGAAAGCCAGCAGAGATTGCTTAAGAGGCTATGCAGCCTCTTTGAGAGAGCATGGAGAAATTTATGCATGAAGATTTCCCATCAGATAACAAAGTCAATCTGGCTATAAAAAAGTCCAGTTCCTAAACATTAAAGGCATTTTACAATTGCAGGCAGTTTTGCCAGCACTTCACAGATGCAAGTAGTTGCTCACCTACATGAACAAATGCAGAATTGGAGCCCTTGTCCTCTTCACAAACTGAACCATACGAAGCCTGGCATATGCTTATTTTGTCAATGTTTGCATGAACTTGGCCAGTACCAGGAAACGTTTGGCAGCAAATTTGCTCATCTTTTGTACTCTGCATTGGGTCCCAGTTCCTCTGTAAGATCCCTTTTTTTCTTGCCTTTTCATGCAGCACCATCCTTAATTTAGGCAAGAGTTTTTATAAGGAAAGAGAGGCTTTATCTGGAAATCTCAGTAAAATCAGTGCCCTTCAAGCAGCATATGTGAAGTGGGGAAAGTGGTGGGGCAGGAAGGAAGGGCAGCCCTTTGCCCTTCAGAGGCACAGCAGTGAGGGGCAGGGAGGACTGGGGAGGTGCAGCTTAAAATCCTTGTGCTGCAGCCACACGTGAAATTGCTCACTCCTGAGCACTTTCTGTTCCCTGCTTGTGGTAAGTGGAGGCTGTTTCCTTCACTAAGGTGCACCATGGCAAAATAAAGCACGGGGCACAGGCAAGCTGGGGTCTGCCAAAAAAGCTGAAGGCACCAGCTAGCACAGAGATCGCACCAGCCCATTGTATAAAAAGAACATGAGGATTCCTGAGAAATCTTGTAGATCCAGCTCCCCCAAAACACAACACCCTGTTTGGCCAATTTCTCTTTTATGCAGTCACCTTCTAGTTCCTCTTCAACTTTAAATACACGGAGGCTTCTCACATGTGCTTTTAAATAAGAGATCCATGGCTGTATATAAGCAACCCTCATCAGGCGCCTGCCTGGTAGACCAGAACTCCTTGCTTTTTAAAGAAATATTAAAAGCAGCAGCTCTAATGGAGCTGATTATCATAAATGCTCAGGCCTTAAAATCCTGACAAAAACACTTGACAATTAAGCAGCTCACACTGTGCCATTCCACGGTCTGATTCTTTTATTGGTGTTTTCTTTCATTTCTAGTGAAACTGTTCTTTGAACTATAGGTAATTTTATACAATCTGTCATTTACCACAAGTGCAGCCTCTATACCCAGATAAAGTCCACCTGATGTTTCTTTCTGGTTTCACTTGCATTTGTATATTAATACCTTGGGGACTCACTTAAAATTTTTCTTAGTAGGATATCTGCACTGGTATTGTTCAGCTTAAAATTTAAAAAGCGTTTGAGATTAAACTGCCTACCTTTTAAACTGGCTCCCCTGGAATAAAGTTCAAAGATCCTTAATAAGACTGTAACACAGTAAAAGGTTGTAAAATACTCCATTCGAGGGTTTCGCATGGAGACTGCTACCAAATCACAGCCTCTGTAATTAAAGCTGACAGCTGTGCGTTGTGTTTGCATACCGACTTAGGATAAATAAATATTTCTGTGGAGAATGACTCTTGCTCTGCTTTCCTGTGCCACTCTCCAGGGCTTGTTCCCTCTCCTTTCAGCAAGCCTTGTATGTCTCCTTCTTACCCCCAGCTGGATGATTTTTCAAGCAGCCACCCTGCATGAGGAAAATCTGAACAACCAGTGAGAAAGAGTAGGAGAGCCATGTGCTCTTCAGCCAGAGAGGAGAGAAGGACATTACTAAAACATAAGGACCAGACAACAGCTACGTGAGGTTCTGCTCTCAGGAGGGGATTTGCTTCATCTAAATTTATCCTTCTAGAAGTTGATGCCTTCTCTAAAGTAGTCAGCCAGTGTCCTTCTGCAGCCAGTGGGGAGAGACAAAGCACAGCCCAAGAAAGATTCCTGTGCAACAGATGTCTAAAAGTAGTGGGAAGATTCCTCACTCCCAAAGATGTTTAAGTCTCCCCACTGATTTAGAAGAAGCCTTGTTTTAAGTGTCCCAGGGTATGACTATGGACACAAAGCTGGAAGTATCCCTGTTGTCACGCTGGGTAAGGTTCCCTTCCAGTGTCTCTGATGTATTAGCTTGTGGGACAGGTCCAACCATCGTCCTCAGAGGCCAGTGAAAGAACAGAGGGAGCAGGAAGGGTGGACATTAAAGCAGTGTGCAGCACCACTGTGCTTTGTACTTGTGCAGATCACAAAAGTCACTTTACCTGTAGCCTGCTTCAAAAGCTAAGGAAGCCAATGGGCATGCGACCATACTGCTGCAGTCTTCTCAATCACCCATGAGTTCAGCACACTGTGTGAATTCTCTTAGTCATTAATGTAAAGGTCAAAGTGAAAGCAAATTTTCCTTTGTTTCTGCACCAGCTTGCATTTTCCGTGTTCAGGATGGTGTTCCCACAGCCAAAGGAAAGGAAACAGAGCAAGCATCTAGAGAGCAATGCTTGCTTTTCTCCTGCAAAGCGCTGCCCACTCTTCCCCAGCTGCCAGCGCAATTTATTATCTCCCTTGTGCTGTGGCCTCTGGGCTGTATAGTTGAGGGTGAGCTTTGGCAGTCCTCTGTGAAAGAGGTGGAAGCCACCTGTCAGAGGTGACCATCCCCATCCTTTAGCAATATTCTGTCAACTCTATGTTTTCTGCCCATGTGTTGGAAGACTGCCCAACTGAGCTGCTGCTCAGCCCCAAAACATTCATTTAGCAAGGAACAAGCTGCTTCTGCCTGCTGGGCAACCAGCGACAAGGCTCTTGCCAAAGCCACCCTTACCAAACCCACCCGATGGCCTGGGGAGTGGACTAGTATGCCCAGCAAGGACTTCCCTGCCTTGAGAATGCTACCAGCCTAGCAGGGTCTGCAGTTAAGCCCAAACTAGGCATGAATAAACAGGGGCTGGGTTTAGCTCCAGGGAAGGAAGGTCGTGGCTGCTGCCAGCACTTCAGCGCAAGCCAAAGCACTTCAAACATGCCAGCAAACCTGGCAGCACCCCATGGCTGGGGAGCGGAAAACCCTTGTCTCAGCATACTGCTCACAGCCAGCAGCATGCACAGACAACACAACCCAGGGTACAGGACATTTAAAGCCACCCTCAGTTATCCAAACCATGGTGCCCATTTGCTTCTGCAGCTCCTTCTCCAGAAGGACACGGCTTGTTCTGCAACTCTTTACATTCAGTACGGCAGAATGAAAAGCCTGAAATTTCTCTTCAGAGAGCTCAAAGGGAGTCACACTTTGCCATCTAACCGTTTGGGAGCTGGAGGGCTGGTGGGCAGACTTATCTCCTCCTATCCAGTTGTTGTCATGGGGCTGCAGAGGAAGAGTGTTGTGTGACATCCTGACCTATTGTCTCATAAAAGCAAAGTTCTTCTCAAATTAACTCACTGCTTCTTCATGAAAAGTCAGTGCCATCAGTGTAAACAAAGAAGAAATATAGTCTGATTTTCTCAGCACCAAGTTTTCTCAGAAAACAACCTGAAAAAACATTGAGGCTTTTATCCAGTAGTCCTGATGGGCATGTGCTGATCAAAATAAGACTGTAAAACATCATCTCCCTTGAAACCCTCCTGTGAAGGAACTATTTATTCATAAGAGGTTGCAGCTTACAAAAATTGGATGAAAAAAGATTTGGTGAAGGAAATTGCTGCAAATGTTAGGGGACTTGAGAGCCCCAGGGGCATGAATTACTTGAAAATGGGTGTGAGTGCAGAAATAATCCAAGTTGACTGAGAAAACTACGGCCTTCCTGCACTATGGCATTGTCACCGGTACTTCCTTTCCCATGGAATTACTAAAACTTAAGGAGTTGCATCCCGCTTCCCTGCATCATCTGGGTTGCTTTTTCCCAGTGAATTGCAGGGTGAATTTCTCCTCCTGAAAAAGACTAGATGTGCTCCAAGGGCTGCCTTTGTCCTCACCACAGAGTAAACCACCCAAGCATAAGCAGTGCTTGGACTTATGCCTGCACTCCTACAACAAGCCGCAGAGTTTGGCTGTGACAAATGATGATACTTAGCTGCAGGTAAGTGTGTATGTGTGGAAGGGCACTGCAGGTTTACCAGGGACAGCTGGTAGCTCTGCACACACTTATGTTGCACAGTGAAGTTCAGCACAGAGAATCTTAGGCACAACACAGCCAGCATGAAGTGAGTAAGGTTTTTCTGTGGTGCTGTGCTATGTCAGAGACATATCACTTGGGGCAATCTTGGCTGCTTCTTCTCCTTGTGGCACTATACAGTGTACACTTGCTGTCAGGCATGCCTTCACATTTCTGTCTAGTCCAGATGCTCCCACTACAGGCTTGAACAGATATTTTTATACAGTCCTGAGCTATGTAAAGTTCCTTCTCTCAGCTCCTTCACCACTTAGAGTCCAAAGAAGAGGCTGAAGAAACACAGGGGGTCATTGGGTCAAAATGCATGTAGTATCAGCTACAGTGCTTACTCTACAGAGCTGGTTTAGGCCACTGTGTGTGCTGTTGCTTTTTTTCAGGAAGCAGAAAAAACTGAAAATGCAAGTGTTTTCAAATATAACCATCTCTTCAGTGCCCAGAGTGGAGCATAGCTTCATAGAGACAGTGGGTCCTTGTGGATGCAGCACAGGTCTGGGTCTTGAAGGGAGGAGGCTGACTTCTGTCCTTGGCTTTATCAGTGTGCAACACATAGGTCAAGTCCTAGCTCCTGACTCCATACTTTCAGCCAGTGAAATATGTGTGATCATGGTTTTTAGCAACCCTTTCATAAGTACTTATGAACAGCCTTATGCAATACCAAGATGTTAATGTGCTAGCTCTGTTCTGGAAGAAAGATAATTCTGGTGATCCCTCTAGAAAGTGTCTTACTGGTTTCAAGGAAAGACTGCTCAGTTGAGGTTTCATGTGGCCTATCTGAGGCAGTACAAAAAGAGTAAGGCAAAGGCCCCAGCACTTCCTCTGAGACAGCTCACTTAGGACCACTTCCTCCTAGGGACAATGCTGCTACCTGGAGCAGCTGGACATGGAGATGGGCAGAGCAATGGTATCAGCTCCTTTTTTTTCCACTCCTTTACCATCATTCTGCCATTAGTCTGTACCTGCACATTAAGATTCTGGATCTGGTGTGATTTTTTACCTTTCTTTTTTTAAAGAAAAGTGGGGTTTGGACTTCTGCCCCTTTGTTGGCTGATGAAGCATGGGATTCTTTGCAGCACGTCAGACAGCGCTGCAAGCCTTTGCTTGGACAGCTGTCACTTGAGGTTGACAATCTGGCAAGGACAGACTTGCACAAACTTCCATATTGTGGTTAAGGCTGTGATGTATTAGGAAAGCTAGATGTTCTCATCTAGCTGGCTTCAGCTTTGCTTACATCTCTGAGATTACACAGATGGCACTGACTTGCAATCTGCTCCAGGCTGTATCTGTGAGTGAGCTCCCAAAGTGGTATCTGTAGAGCTCCCTGATGACTTGGGCATCTTTGATCACCAGGTGCTATCACCTGTCTGCCTTCCCCTGAGCAGGGATGCCTTGCAAGGACAGTTGGGTTTGTGCCTTGGAGATCCCAAAAGGCCATCGGGGATACAACCGGTTTAAAATTTTCAAAGCTGGCTAAGATGCTCAGCCAAGCAAACACCATTCATTTCAGCTGGGAGTTGCTATCAAATCCCCAATTCACACTGAACAGTCAGGGCTGTTTAAGTAACAAATTAATCAGAAATATACTTAAACTGACTAGGCTCCTAAAATGTTAAATCACAGCTTTTTTACTATACCAGGTCTCTGCATCATCAGTTAGCTGTGTTGGAAGAAACACACTGAATCCACACTTGCAGTGCTCAGATTATATTTGCACTCTTGGAAACTGACGGCTCTGTTTTAAATATACACATGCACACACATACACACACATATACATAATATAGTTTATATATATATACACCTCTCTAAAATGGGTTCATGCTGAATTGTAACAGAACCCACTGTACAATGTTGCACCATAAAAAAGCAATCTCTAGGCAGACAGATATATAGAAATAAACAATATGAACACTTTGGAGATCAGGTGGCACCAATGTTCACAAGTTAAAACCTTATGTACTGTGCAGCATTAGGAGAAGAAGGGGAATAAAAACAGAAGTGACATCTGTAGTTCAGACATAATGGTGTGTTATTCTTTGATTTTTAGCAAAGTAGAGAACCAATGCCCACACAGGCACAATGGCAAATTGATGCACTGACTTTTGGGTTCAGAAATAATTGTTTTCTCAAACAGCATTGAAGATATATAAGTCCTGGTAATGCATATTTGTACATGCACCAGGAAGAATTAGTGGGCATTGTTTTTACCACTTGCATGATTAGAACCTATGTGGCAAGTCTGGCCAAAACAAAAGAAAAAAAATTAAAACATTAATTAGGAGAGAGTTTGCTGTTTCGGTACTTTTTAAGGTAAGGAAGAGTGTGAACTGAAAGCTGGGGCTCAACACAATTGAAAACGCTTCAACTGTGTTGGGCAGCTCAGTAATCCCCCTCCAGGCCCCTGTGAAATGACATTGGCTATTTTATCTAGTGGCTGACACTTGAATCCTTGTGGGAATCCCAGAGACTACGCTGTTGCTTTCAATTGCATGTTTTGTCACTCAAGTTTGCATGTGGGACACAGCTCAGCCCTGTGATAATGTTCCCAAACTTTGAGAGTAGCAAAGAACTCAGAATTATTTATCTATCATTAAAAAAATGTGACTGAAACAGTAACACAGTATTTTCTACAGTTTGGCTTCCCACCACAGACCAACTCAGCAGCAACATTTGTTTCTCATTAAGTTTCTGCGTTGTATTTTTTTTAGCTCAATGGATAACCAGGTAGAGGAGGGTGCAGGATGGAGCCATGGTCTCTGAATGAACCACTGTGTCAAATATCAAATTCTTTTCCCGTGCTAAGCTTTCCTGCTACCCAGACCTCTGCTGTAACAAACCGAAGCCATCGTTTTCAGTCTGCGATCCTCTGCAGTCATTCCTATGAAAGTGCAATCCCATTTAGAAATTTCCAAGATGGACTCCTGTACAGCTGATATATTCATTTATTTTTCTTTGTAACCGGACCCCTCAGCAGTAAATCTACAAACAACAAGGACTGAGGTTTCCAAGCCATGAACCAGAGGCCAGTGCTTCTGTGGCAGCCAGAGTAAGAGGGCAGTTGGCTCTTCCATCACCAAAGAAGGTGACAAGGCCTTTTTTTGGTGCTGGTAAAAGACAACTCCTGGTATTGACAAGCACACAGGACAAGAAGGCTGAACAGAAAAACATTCTCTTAGATGATGTTTATTTTCAACACCGTTATTCCTTCACTATACTACTTGTGGAAAGCCTCTTAAACCAATGGGTATTTCCACTCACCCTATTTCCAGAGGTTTTCTACATGAAATCTTCATACACTTACAGGGACATTAAAAGTTCTCTTCTGTCATTATCCAATATGGCAAACTGCATGGATTTACAGATCTTGCCTTTGGCAGTTTATTGCCAAATGCATTTGAATCTGTCTGGCCCCAGCTAGTTTGATCTCGACTTTACTTCTGATCTACTTCAGTGCTAGCTTGGTTATCAATTTCAGAAACCACTCTAAGTCATGGAGACATGCCTTAAAGGAAGGCACAAACACAGTACTATATCAGTCAGTAATGAACTACCCACTTGGTCAAGCTCAGAGAGCAGAAGATCAGAGTTGAAAATTGTATTCTTTCAGGCCCTGTTTTGGCTAAAGTGACATTGTATTAAAGCACTTAACATTCCCTTCCACACTGAAGGGAACCACCCTGTTCACTGCCTCCCTGTGTGGCTGCACTTCATGCTGCACAAATTTGCTCTTCCTTGTTTGCTTTGGAAACTTGTTGGCAGGAAGCCATCTCCAACTGTACATGGCATCTGGAGCTCAGGCTTTGATTCGGTGTGTTTGTCTCCACACTACCCTGGATGAAAAGGGCGGATCAGTCAAGCAGGTATTTTTTTCTTAAGTTCCCAATACCATGACAGCAGCATCCTTCTTTTGTTCAAAACATCTCCTTAAAAGATGCACTTTCTGATTTCTGTGAGGATCCCGAAGGGGAAGACAATTAAACTCAGCTTCTTTATCAAACTCCAGAACAAACAACTTGAAGCAAAACACTCAAATTTGATGACACGCAGCAGCTGCACCTTTTTTTGAGGCAGTACCCTTAATTTTTCATTCAATCTCTAGTAACTGAATTAAAATGAAAGAGAAAAAATGCCAAGAATCTAGAAATAATGTTCTTTCAGATCTTTTTCTTACCTATTTTTTTTTTTTTCAGGCTGGTTTCTAAAGGACACAGACTTCTGCAATATTGTTGCATCTGAGTGTTTGGTCCTGTGTATCCCCTTGTTTGTTACTTCTATCCCCTTCCCCCCTAATGCTTCAACCACTTAATTTCAATCAAATCTGATACAAAGATCAAAACCACAGTGATACTAAGACCCTACCAGTTTTATGGGAATAGGCGACCAAGTAAAGGGAGAGATCATTGAAAACACACACACTGAGGGCAGGCCCATAGCATTAGTTCAACCCATCAATCACAAGAAATCACACTGATAGAGGAACTTTATGAATAGACCACCTGAGAGAAAAAAATGCAGATCCCTGCTTATACTTTATTAGACACCTGAGAATCCAGCCACGAGACACAAGTCCCCATCCAAAGATTGCTTCACTGCTGGAGCTACTCATTTGAAAACAAGCATTAAGGAAATTTCTCATTCCTTTCCACCGCATGACTCCTTTGACCTCACTGGATTCCAGCATCTGCATCTATTCTTCACTCTTTCAGGCTCATTTCTTTACTTGATGCCAGCTGATAATGGTTAGGCGGGTAGCAAACCAGATAAGGCTCATTTCTTTCCCCAGTGCTTACCGCTTAATGAGGGGCAAACCAGACAAAAAATGTACAACATAATCTGTGTTCGCAAATTCTGCACTTGGATATCCTATGGAAATAAAAGGTGTGACATGTTTATTAAGGGTAGGTGGAGCCTTTCCCATACAATTTCTTTTTACAGGATTTTTCCAAAACAGCAAGTAAAGAGGGTTCCTAAGGACCAACCGTTTTGTCCTACAAATGCATTTTAATGCCACCTTTTCCAGTGGCAGTAGACAACACTGAACACGAGAGGAGAAATTGCCCCATAATCTCTGAGGAGTGTTTCTTTAATTTCAATGCATCAGTGCTTATAACTAACCCAAGTGCACCATCAGCATTTTTTCTCTGCTCATTTGACCTGTTTGCTGCACATGAGGGCAAGTTTGCAGCTGCCTGAGCCCATTTTGTGACTAAACTGCTTTCCAAGTTCAAGTTCATTAATAACAGTCAGATTTGAGATTAATCCAGCTGAATGGGATCCAGTCAGGCTGGGGGGGTTAAAGCTACATTGTTGCCAGGGGAATAAAATACAGAAAGCAAAATACTGGAGAAAGTTTTCAAACTTGAGGGTAGCTCTGCAGTTTGGGAATGTAAAAATGGCACCCTTGTTCTACACATCAAATTGACTGACTCCACAAAAGGTTGGACTGCGTTGTTTCTTCTACTTGATCCTGCATCGACTTGGATGACCACATGAGTGGTGAGTTACACAAAATAATTAAACATGGACTGCCAGAAGGACAAGCCATGATACCCATACACTACCTTTCTGTTACACTTCTGATCCATTCAAACCTAAATTCTCTTGACTTCACCTGTTGGACTACAGTGGTACCTAAGTGAACAAAACCAATCTCAGTAATTTCTCTCGGTATTCTTGGGTTTGTTTTGGTTTTAATTTGTCACTGTTGTGATATTTCTGTGTTTATTAATGAAGTTACAAGGTTGAAGACAAGATATGAAAAGACATCAGTGTTCTTCATTGCTACAACACAGAAAAACAACAAACTCCTAAAAGCACTTAGTGTGGCTCCTTCTCTGAGGTTTATTCTGGTTTAGATGGAACTAGAGTCTGTAAATAACAATTCAGCAAATCAAATTAATGACAGCAAAAGGAATTACAGAGGCATCTGGGTTACACATTCATCTAAGCATATATGAGTTCCTCTTAAATGGCACTTTATGTCTTTGCAAATTGAATTAGACACAATCTCATCATGTATATTAGCAGGAATTAAATACTGAACTAGTTCCAGAGAAGCTACATCCCCAGCATGCCCCCAAACCCATTTTATTGATGAGCATGAAACAGTTTATGTAGGCTCAACAATAGTCCATGCATCTTTATTGAGATGAGTGAATTTTACATGGGAAATAAATCACAATTACAGCAAACATGAATGCTCATCATCCTCTGACCTCGTCAGCTTGACCTCCCCAGGGGCCCATGAGGTTAGTTCTGGGCTGCCACTGAGATTCATATAATGTAAAAACCAGACACGAAAGAGATACTTTTTTTTTTGCTGGCTTCAATCACAACAGCATACAGTTATGGACTGCGAGCCAGGGAAACAGCTGCAGGACAGAAACACTACCACAGGTCCTTCTCCCTGAAGCTATGCCGGCTCACGGTGGGGCTTATTACAGTTTGGCACAGAGCTGCTGTAATTAGCTTGCACCAACTTGGAGAAGTTACTTTCTGTTGTGGCTTCTTTTGTTGTTTGGTTGCTTTGGGGGTAGAATTTCCTTTTTTTCTTTTTTCAGAAACAATCCATGCAGTCTGTGTTTACAACCCTTAACATCATCCACCAGCCAAGGAGCATGGAAGGGCAAGCACACAGAAGCTGGCCTCCCCTCCTGCTTTCCACCCCTGTACTCAGGTGTCATGCTCACTATCACCATGCTCCAAAGTTTAAAAAAATACAACTCAGTTTGATGAGACTGTGAATAAACTGAAGCAAGCACGTGACTCCCAGCAGGTAATGGCCATCAAGAGAAGAGAGGTGACTTTTTCTGTTCAGAAAGCTCTCTGGATAAAACTGTCAGCCCCTTATATTGAAGTCTCCATTCTGGTTTACTTGTTTTGCATTGGTCTGGATTACAGATGACCACTGCAAGGAAATACTAGAGCTGGGAAAAGAAAGGGCATAAGGAAAAATGTGCTTCAGACAAGATGTGCTAGTCAAGGTGTTAACTGAACTGAACTGAACTGGAACTGGAAGGTAACAAGAAGCAGCTGGCATTTAATGTAGCCATAATGATTTTGTAATTAAAGGGAAATAGCTACTATGCTGTAAATATCAAGGCACTCTGGCCTACTTATCGTTCTAAATCGCAAACTATTGCCAAGCTGGCAAAGCTATATGGACTTTAATGATAACAAAAGAGCTTGTGTCAGCATCCACTGACTTTGGTAGAGGTGTCTGACAGAAGCAGAGGTGTGTTGCAGCACAGCCTCTGTACCTTGGCCAGGATGAGTTGCAGAAACAGTAGAAGAAAAGGCAAACACTAATTTGTTTGCCCTAGCCATGCCCTGTGAGAATATATGAGCTTGACAGCTTCCTAAGTGCAAGGGTTTGTTCCTTGAATAGCGCTTTTTCCTTCTAGTGTTTCAGGTGTGGACATAAAATATTTGCAGGGAGGGGGAATTCTAATAATGTCCTGTCAGACCTATTTTAAAACAAATGTGGTCAATATTCTGCTGTTTATACCAATCTAAAAGAATTCAAATCAACACAAGGTTATAAGTAGTTACTAGTTGTCTGACAGCTTTTCCTCCCAAACCTCATTATGGGAATCTGCTCCAAATGAGGCCATTCATGCTACACTGGCTCTTACATAGACAGCCTTGAATTTTAAACATTTCATTCTCCTTTGTATGCTTCCACATCACAGCCAACAGCTTGCACAAAACCAGCTATATTCCTGCGTTATCAAATCAGATCTTGGGTGTATTGGTGAAATCGTTAGTTCTGCCCACTCTTGTTAGCAGGTTAGATTTGTGCATACCTATCTGCTGGTGGTATTTGTCTACAAAAGTAGCTTTCTGAATGTTTTTTCCCTATCTCTGTTTGGACCACCACCGCTGTACATTTCCCTGTTCTCACTTTTGTTCTCTAAATAACCACATCCATTACATTATTACTAATACTACTTTGAAGCCAGTGGTCCATGTGCATGTGAGAGGTGTAAAAGGGG
>JANHGB010040215.1:0-15318 GCA_026283785.1 Coracopsis vasa | reverse complement strand
AATGCAACTTCTCCCGGGTCCACTCCCGGGCATTCTGCTGCACAGTGTGCAGAAAGGAATGTCTGGACTCTGCTCCCGTGACAAACCACCAGTTTGCATGCACTAAGAACTGATCTGCTGTTGTAGCTGCCTGAAGCTCTGAAGCTCTGCTGCTCCACATGCTGCCTTCAGACTAGATGTGGTACAAATACAGCTGAAAACTATTCCACAGGGCATAGGTACCAGGTCATGTAGCAGCCAGATGTAGCTATCTGAGGTGTCCCCACCCCACATTATCTCCAGTGCCTGTCACCACTCCTCTGCTGAGGCTGGTTAGCAGAGTAAAGCACCAAGGCTCCCTGATGTATCAAGACAAAGGCGGAAGCTGGGTAGGGGGTTACATGACCAGGCTTCACACTGAAGATCACATGTACTGCTCAGCCATCTCTGCTTTGGGGCAGATGATCTACAGCAAACAAACAGGGACAAGAGGCTGGGGGAGGAAGGGGCAGCACAAATGTCACAGATGAGTGCCATATATGAGCATGAGCACCTACGTGCTCTAGCAGTAGCTGGTTTTGTGTTAATCTTTCAGGTTGGTGTAATGTGATACTGAAATACAAACTAGTGGTACCAAAGAATATTAAGGACCCTTTATGCAACATGCTGTTATCCACAGAGAGAACTGGTCCCCATGCCAGGCAATACCTAAATAGTCAATCAGGATGCAGTGGATAACTGGGTGGAGCAGGAAGACGGCCCTGGATAGACCCTGTTGGTTGTGACAGAGCAAGGACATACATCCTTGGAGCCATCCCTGGTGAAAACAAGGAACAATACTCTAATAAACTGTTCTACAAACCTCATCCACTGCAGTGTGTGAGTGGGGTTAGGTTCACAGCCTGCACTCAAGCAGAGTCCCCATTTGACCTACAGAGCAGCACACCTTCAGAGCACGCTTACTGGAAACTTCCTTGACTGGAATTACTCAACCATGACTCAGAAGACACCCCTTCTTGGTGAAGGCCATGCTATATCCTGCTGTCCTTGAGACAGGCAGGTAGCTTGCAGAGCTTGCTCTCGTGAGGCAGCCTATAAATTGAGCAAGGATTTATTTTGTTTTTAGCTCTCTGTGCATATAACTCACCTGGTCACTAAACTGATTTTTACAAATCATCTGTATTTCTTCACGTGAAGGAAATATTGGAAAAGACATCTCAGAAAAATGAGGCATTTTTATTATGAGATCTGTCACACTGGATGCTAGAAGGATAAGGAAGCTGCACTTTCACTTCTTGGTCTAATGTCATTTGCTAATTCTATTACATTTATGTTCACTTTTAGCCTTTGACCGAAAACTGGAGTGAAACTTTAAATATCCACTATAAATTATTATTCTCTACAGTATTAGTTTTCCAGATAACATATATTTGTACGGATTTATTTGTAGCAGCAAATTCAACTATAACTTAACAAATATGCATAAGCAGTCTTTCTTGTACTAAAATAAGCATGCAAGAGCTAATTCTCAAAAACCTATCAAAACTATGCTGAATTGTCCAAACTTGCAAACAATAGCGTATTAATAGAAATGTAAACATTTTTTTATTACTGAAATCTTTAAAAAGAACAGCCTGCCACAACAGACACAGGCAATGAGGACGAATGAACTGTGTGGCTGGACAGAGTGCTCATCTTTTATTCTGGATAGTTATTTAAATGGAAAACAGACAATTTAGACCAATTTTGTTCCTGGTATAAATCTATTAGCATTAATGGTGTTGTGACTACTTGTACCCAACTCACATTTGTCCATATCTCTTAAAGACAGAACCATTTAACTGTGTTTTTAAAGCTGCTAGCTGAGCTAGTTGCTTTAGGAGAAGATGTGTATAGATACAAGCTGTTAGGGCCTTTTTCTTCATGGGGGGAAACAAAGTGAACTCACTGAGTTCAGGGAAACAGGGACCATGAGAGAGAAAAGGAGGCCAGATCCTTGAGACCTTCAGGGAGAAGCAAATTGCTTCATGCTTTGGGTTGAACTGATGAGGATGAGTGAAATGATTCTGGTGGATGGTAAAACAAGGGAGCTGGAAGGAAAAAATGGAAGAGAAAAAAAAGACTGCTTGGGGAAAGCCAAATATGTTCAGAGCTAGCAGCCACGCCTGCAGTACTTGGGGGCCACAATACCAGTGCAGTGGAGCTGAATATCTAGGGAATGGGGAAAGGCCCTTCCGTTTTGGATCAAGGCCAAGCAGTTTTTAGACTGTACTGGCTGAAATACAAAAATGGGTCTGCGCATGGGTATATCCACGGAAAGCTCTCTATTGAACACAATAGGAAAGAAAAAAAGTAAATTTAATATAAGCTCTTCCTTCTCCAAGAAGAGGAAAAGAAAAATCAACCCAAAGCCAGACAACCAGTTTCTGAATCTGAAATTTCCTAGTGCTGTAGAATTGGTGCTGCTTTTTGGGCCCATGCCCAATTTCCTAAAAGCATAGGAAAGCAAGGAGGGAAGACTCTCAGAAAGAGGAATGACAGTTTTGAACACGTATCTTCCAGCTTGATGAAAGGTCTTTCAAATTGTCATATTGTGGCTGTCTAGTTTGGACATTAATGATTCAGACATTTCTAGTATTTTCTCCTAAGGTTTCAGGAGCTTTGTCCAGCCTGTCACAAAATTAAGAATTTGAGTATGTAGCAAAAATATGTTAGTGTGGATTAATGTTTCATTTCTAATAATGATAATGGCAGACCTTCAGTTAACGAACCCTTCAGGAACAGCTCTGTAATGGCCCCCTTCAGCCACATGGTTGTTAGTGAGCAGTATTTGCTCCCTAGCAAAAGATTACAGGCTCTGCAGCAGTTCACTGGAGGCAAGTATAAACTCTGAAGTTTCTCTTCAATATTATGTGCCCATAATTCTGACAGATTTTCACAGTTAACCAAAACCGTTCCAAGGAAGCCAGTGTTAAACTCTGATTTAGATAGCAGCAATACCAGATTTCCTGCATCTGCACATTTTTCCAGTCTTCTGAGGAAATGATGCTTGGAATAAGATAAGTGTGTTACCCTTCATGCTGCTTACATGTTTTTCCTACGCCTTTTCCTATGTATGGCTTCTGTCATAGGTAGCACGACCAGTGATAAGAGACATTTATAGCAGAGCGCTTTTCCAAGGTAGCTTTTGGCTGCAATTTTGCTTCCAGCCATACTGTCTGCATTCGGATACCTTACACTGTGTGGAAACAGACCAAGTGGTTTGAGACTATGGGCCTGGTAGATGGCAGTAGACACGTCTAAAGTGTATTGTTTTTAAGCAGCTCACTGCTCAGAATGAAAAATGACACTGGATATTCAAGTCTGAGCCAAAATAAATCCATTTTTAAATGGTGATGTCTCTCACTAAACAAAAATCGAAAGGCCATACTCTGACAATAGAGTACAGCCACCTACTTATGGCATGTCAGGATAGCAATAAGTGACTCACCCACCCACCTACGCTCCAAGGACACCAGGGCCTGATGTCTCTATCATGAAGTTGTCACACACTGAGTTTAGACAGTTTTTCCTACTGCCCACAGTCTGTACGGTACTCATAGCTTGCTCACTTTTCCAGGTCATCAACCCCTAAAATATCTCAAGGTGAAAATGAGCAGGAGTGACATTAAACAAACACTTCCCTTTATTAGTAAGCTTGTACTAATATTTGCTTTAAAATCTGTTTGTTGATAAATGCTAATTAAATACTAACTCAAAGCTTTATTTTGACTCTCTCTTGGGGTCTTTTGGGCTCCTTAATTTTCAGGGCAATCCATATCCCACCTAATGTTTTCTGTAAGGTGATTATAACCACAACTTGGGGGAAAAAAAGAAGAGGATTTTATATAATGGAGAAAAAGCAAAGAGAAGCATCTGGAGCAGAGAGATTATGAGAATTCCCAACTGTGCCATCAATTTGTTGATGATGTGAAAATGAAGCATGGCAGTGACTTTTTCACGTGATGGTCAATGAGCTGCAGAGAATATTTCATCTGCAAAGAGACTCAAACACTGGTTTGTCCAACAAGATATCAGCCAGTTCTTCCAGAGCTTGAGGAAGAGGCGTCTGCCAAGGTCTAGCACACTAACTTATTTTGTTGTGCGTTGCATGGACATGGGAATTAGGGTGAATGTTGTCTGCAGATCAAAAAAAATTACTTTCTTGATTCACTGTGGGGACAAAGCAAGCTAGTCAGGTGGAGAAGAGATCATAAAGAGAAGAGACAAAAATCATGGGTTAAATGGAAATGTGAAAGGACAAAATTTCAGCCTTGGAAACTGCTTGTTTAAATCAAATGGGCCAGAAACTGATCTCTGCAGGCTATTAGGACAGTACAGTTCACATTTGAAGAGCTAAGCTATCTCCTTCACAATTCCCTCACAGATACCTGGTACATATTATGCTCCAAGCCCTTGGCCAGACATTGACTGAAAGACTGGTAGGTGGCACAGACCAAAACAGTACTTGGGACCAAAAACTGAGATAAAAATTAGGCATTTCAGGTGAATATATGCTGGTGCTGTGCCCAAGGTGTATTTCTGCTTTGCTTTTCAGCATGGAGGAGTCAAAGAAGACAGAGTTCTGTCCCAAGGATTACATATGTGGCCCTTACCCACAGAGAACCTGAAGGTGAGGAGGAACAATTTGACTGAACTGTGTACTATTTGCACAGTTGCTCCATCTATTTTATTAAGTCAAATTGAGTAAATTGATATTTAAATAACATATTCTTACATACGTTCCAAGTCTCCCAGAAGAACCTGGAGGCTTCCAAACCTAATAATTATTCTGTGATTCTGTGATTCATGTAACTTGCTAAAAGGCAGGATCTTAGCCCCTGCAATCAGTGACCACTGTATCTTGGAAAGGGCTGGACCCCCTTCATGAAGCATCCCTTACTTTCAGGGTTCTTAGCTATTTTCTCAGGAGTGATGTTAATTCCTCAGTATACTAGCAGAACTATAACCCCACAGGGTCATTCTGCATGCACAGCAGAACCAGAAGCTCCTCTGTCTCCTTGATAGGGTGAGACATCTTTTCCTTTCCAAATTAGGTGCCCTGTGGTGTATGAAGCCTTGGTACTGCACTTGAAGGGTAACTAGTTAGATACAATCATTTTGGTATGAACAGCTACCAGCAATGGAACTGTAACTCAGGTCTGGGTGTTTGTTCTTGCCACCTTCTCCCCTCATCACATAGCCTGAACTTGGGTATGGCTTAGGTGGTTTTCACTGGGTTTAGGCAGAGGACAAAGAAGTACTGTAGAATTTGAACTAGTTTGTTCAGCAAAAGGCAGGTGATGAAAAATAATAACAATCCCTAAAACTCAGATCGAGTTATTTGAGAATCTCCTTTTTCACATAAAAACTAAAGCAGGAATTTAGTCCTGATTGCCTGAAAATAAGTCCCAACACTCCGAATGCCAGATGGAAAATAAAAAAGGCACAAATTTACTATTTTTTCTTTTATACATTAGAATGGCTTGAGGAGGAAAATATTTGGTTTTATGTGCCTTGCTTTAGCAGACTGATGCAAAAATGCTCATATCTAGGTAACAGGAAGATAATTTTTGAAAGGCAGGCATGAGGTAGTAGAAAGTGTGTGGAGAATGTGACAACATAGATCAGACTACATAGAATAAATAGCAGTGAGGTGAAATACATGGTCTGGATATGTTTGAGAGGAATGATACAGAGCAAAGCAAGACGATGACTAAGAAAGTGGGCAAAGAGAGAGCCAAGGACATGGTGTGAGTTTAGGTGACATTCTTATTACCATTGACCTTCGGAGTGCAGAAAGGCAAATTTATGCTATGAGTGCTGTATGACGTCACTTGGTATTGTTACGCTACACTCTGGCAAAATGATAATACTCCAGTTGCACATTAGACTGGGAAAACTCAACTTCTGCTGATAGAGCTTGTTTCAGCCCTCTTGAGGGAATAAAATACCCCAACCAGTTATCCTGTAAAAGAGTACTTTTGCTGATACATCTTAATCCTTACTACGGGTTTCTGCTGGCACAGCTATGCTGGTTGGAGATCACACTTCAGCACTCTCCTGACTGATGTGCATACCTTGCAATGGCTTGCACACTGATCTGGCCAAGGTCTGTGCTAGGGAGTCAGAGGACCAGGCAAGGAGGGTCAGAGAGCAGAAGAGTAGAGAGGTTTTCATGTGGCAACCAAGTAGAGAGTGAGTAAGAGTGGAAAGAAAATCAACATATTACGAATAAACAGTACTCACCACAGTTTATTGGCTGGACTTATAATTCCAGCCATATATAAACTTGGAGAATTTTTTGTTTAAAAAAGAAGTCTCTGGTTTCCATTGCTGTGTTGGCTGTCTGGTGTTTTGTTGAAAGAGAATTATAAGATATATTGTTTCTTAATATGAAAATATATTAGCTTGTAAACTTGAAAGGCTGCCTGAAAGGTTGTTGAATGCATGGGTCTTTAAAAACCATGGGCTTGTGCTTCATCACATGTAAAAACTGCTTTATTTTGTTCAAAACATTGTGTTGCCATTGCAGTTCTCCTCCACCCTTTAAATTTATTATGCTGGCTGCTCTTCAGATTCCTTCTGCTGTTGGTGCACCACCCTTTCATTCCTTCTGGTTTCCCACATATTATTCATTTAAAACATTAGTTATCTCAGGTCCAGTGCTTTTTTTGCAAGGTATAAGGAGCTTGAGTTGCAGTGTGAAATTGTTGCTGTGGCTTAATGAATGTCATTGATATAATAGAGGCAAGCAATACCCTACTGAAATCTCTCTGATTACAGTATCATTACTCCACACTGTACTACATCTCTGCATACCATGTAGAGATAGATCCAGTGTGTCTATGCACAGACTATGTGTACAAATACAATGGGTGAATGTATGTGTGTATATATTGTGTACATGTGGTGGGTGCTGTATAACATATATAGCCTATTTATGGCCACTCTCAAACATGCAGGGCTTACTAGTGTTACCTGATGGTATAAAAATACAATCAATAAAAACCTGCTTAAATTAAGGCCAGAAGGGAAGACTGGAGTAAGGAAAGAAACGCGGATTATTGACACTGCTGACAAAGCAGAAGTAGAAATTTCTTGGGCCAATAAGACAGCACAGCACCATGGCAGTACTGTTCACAGGGAACTGGATGGAAGTTTCATTTTCTGGACAACAGCAGGGAAAGAAATAACCATTTTTTCCATCACTGAGAGTTACTTCCAGATCAGAAGAATGCCAACACTCATTTTCTATTTTTCCAAACAGGAAAATCTAGTTGATTACAAAAAGCCTCCCCTCCCATTTCAATACATGGTCTTTGATGTATAAGCTTCTATTTATTGCATTAGTTAACACTGAAATAGAAATTGTCTTTCGGCTGTTTCTGTGACATATATTCCCTACTGGTACCTAGCTGTATTTGATGCTTATATACAATCCACTGCAATACAACCTTGACTAGCTATAGCTTACTATACAATAGAGAGATCTACAGAACAGTAAGATGAATTGCTACAGCTAGAGACTACCAATTTCACTATTACACACACACACACACACACAAACCAAACCAAACCAAACAAACAAAAAAATACCCCACCCAAAAAAACCCAACTAACCAACCAAAAAAAACAAAAAAAAAAACAAAAAAAAAAAGAGTGTATCTGAAATTTTATAGGATTTTAAACTGTTGGAAAAGTCAAGGGAATTCATGAGATCTCTTGAACCAACTTTAATAGGAACCAGATAAGGTCTATTTAGCATTGAAGAAACACTCGGTTAGATACTGTTATTAAAAGCAGGTCTCCACTGAAGTTAATTATTTTTAATAGGCCAAAAGTATGACTTATTTCTTATGATCAGTGGCATATAATTTAAACAGACACAATAAGTTTGACATGTATCACAGTGTTCTTAAAGTATGTGGTCTTCTAGCAGTCTGTGCTTGGAATTTTTAAGTGAGTAGCAAATGACTGTGTGGTTGGATCTTGGCATTCAGCACTGAATTTGGACACAGGCATTAAAAGCAGAAGTAGGAATTTTCTACTTTTTGTTATATTATTTTGTAGATAGTCTGAATTGGTCCCAAACCACTCCTTTACTTAAACTATTTTTCAGGATGCAAGTTACTGTAATACTGAATTTTACAGTTTCTTTGCTAATAGCAACAGACACTTTAAGAAGCCTGAAAGTTGCCTGAGCAGCTGGAAGGGTCTCGGCGCCAGGGGCCAATGATTTGGAGTCAGGGATCCCAGACCTTAGGGCACCCCTTGCCACTGCAGCAAGTGGAAGAGCAAAGTGGGCAAACCTCCCCATGAGCAGCATCACGAGTCCCTTGACAAACCCAGCAGGTACCACAGAGAATGCTGCCTTAATTTCAGCAAAAGCTCTTCAGGCTATTAGGTTTCAAAGCAAGCAGTCAGGCTCAATGAACCAGAATTTTTTCTGATCAGTTCTACTTACAGATGAGTTCCCCAAAGGCGGGAAAGTCACCCTTTTGCTCTCACGCTGTTTAGGGTTTTTTCTTCCTTTTCCTTTCAAATCTTGTTGTTTACAGCCCATTTACACCATTTTGTACTAAGCCTGGCTCTTCTGAGTCAGCACTAGGCAGGAGACAATCAATCATTACTGCCCTAGACCTGCAGCAAACTGAAAGTGGTAGTTGCCTTCCCAGGAGAAAAAGCCTGCAACCACCTTTTTTCTTTGCACACCCAGCATCTGATCTGAATGGGAGTCTTGTTTTCACGCTGCAGAGTCACAAAATCCAAAGACTAATCTGACCATAGTGACTACCCAGCAAATAAACCATGTGGTAATAGTGGTTTGCACAACTTTCTCTTCAAGCAATCCTGACTAATGACCAAATAGCACAAGAGCCCTCACTTCCCTTTGTTAGTTCTCCAGGGAAGTCATAGGTCCCCTCAGATAAATTGTTGTAAAAACTCACTCAAGCAGCTCTAATTAGCCTTTTTAGGAGAAGTTTTTAAGAACCCTAGATATAGCAGAATATAAGCATGATGAGTCATTAATTATCTCTTAATTTGAAGAGATTCCCAACTTGGCATTCAGGAACAATCTCTTCGGACAGTATTTTCTTTTTAGAGATGTGAAACTCTGTAAAAAGGGTTTGACTCCATGCATACAGGAAATCCTACAGCAGCTTCTATACAAGTAGAATCATTGCCAAGCACTTGGTGCTAAAAAATTACCAGGACTAAAAAACCTCACAGAATTGCTTTAAGAGTTACGGTGTTTTCTAAAACATAAACTTATGTCTTTTTATATTCTCCCATTTATTTTCTGTTTCTGGGATTCCCACTGTCAAGCTTTTTCCAATCATAGTTTCTTGAGTTAGTGAGCTGAGATTGTTGAAAGATCCCATTATACAAGGATATGCAGTTTTAAGAACAGCAACAAATACTGAGAGACTGGCCATAAAATAGCAAGAGTTGGCAGCGCCGCAGTAAGGATATTAACTTTTGTGTCCTCCCAAACTGCAGTTTCTATAAATAGCTCCTGCCTGCTTTTACTCCTGCAGTTAATTACACAGATTTTCCTGCATTTCGTTTTCTGCAGTGTCTCTGTGAGTCAGTATATTAGCTGATAGACTGAAGCAATGCTTGTGGATGTTCCCCAGTAAACACCTTCGACATTAAGCATTAATACAATGCAAGTGGGGAGTTTAAGTGGGTAAGGAGCTGCCTCTGCTTTCCCACTGCAGAATGGGGCATCTTTAATATATTTTATATGTATATATATAATTATATTTTTGGCAGGTGTGCCAGGCACAGCCGAGTACCCACAGGATCCTGACGTGGCTGGGGTTTCTCCTGCATGCATCTTTTATTTTTTGTGCCCTATCCAGTTTAACCTTGTCTTTCAAAGTTGAGAACTGGTTGTTCTGTGCTGTGGACTGGTGTGGGCAACACATTAAGAGGGAAATTTACTTTACTCAGGTTTAGAAACACCCTTCTCTGTACTGTTACTTAGGAATCCTTCTACAGTCTGTGGAGTGCTTTTGAGCTTTTTTTACCTACTGACCCACTTTAGGATGTTCTTGGTGCCCTAGAAGTGCCACTCTCACTCCACCAACTGTGATGGCGCTTTTCCAGTTATTTGAGATCATTAAAGAAAAGTTCCAGATTTGAAAGCTACAGCAGTGTGGAATATGCACCTTTGATCTGTGTCTTTTGTGGAAAGAAGCCTGCTGTAGCTTCCTTCCCATTCCAGACAGTCTCTCTGTGAATCACAGATCAGGCTGAGCAGCTGCGTCAGGCTTATAGTGTGGTGGGGCAGGAGATCCTGTAACATGCTGGCAGGATGAGAGATGTAGGTGCTCTCAGGGCACCCTAGATGGGTGAAACATTTCATTGAAATGCACACAGAATGTGAGGTCCCCGTAACATTGCTCTCACTTCCAAAGGGCAGAAGCTGCTCCTCAGTCAGATCTTACCATTGCACTGAAAAGGTCCAGCAGGGCTGCTCAGGCCCTGCAAAAGATCCACTTCCCTTAATGCCATGGCACAGAACATCTCTCTTTGTCTTTCACAAGTGGCTTCTGCTCATCTCGGGACCGAAGTCTACCCCTCTGGCTGTGGAGAAGCTAAGTAACTGAATTTGGAGGCTGCTTGTGGTACATATGACTCCGTGCATGCATGTGTGTGCCTGTGTGTATCTATGTATCTCTTGCAGAATGGAAAAAAATGAGGAATTATGCCATTTTGACTGTTGTCTCTCCTCATCCAATTCTGGCATTTTTAGCAGGCTGTTCACACTCAAAGCCTCTTGCCTTCTTTCTGCTAGTTCAAAACAACCTGTCCCCTTTACAGAGAGCCAGATGGGATATGTCTCATCTGCAAAGGGCAGAACGGATTTTGTCTGATGTGTGCTACCATGTCTTTATAGCTATTTTTATAGTTCTTAAAGCCCCAGATTCTGACTGAGGCCTCTGGCTGCTTCCATAATATTAAGCAATTAATATTAAAATAAGTCCTCTGGAACAAAGGTGATTCTTTATGAGAATTGAGCGTAATTTAATCGATGTTTCTGGCAATATCCAACATGATAAATCTTTATTTTAGGATCATATAAATATTACAAAAGTGGCCTGGTAAATTAGACAATGTGTTATAATTAGATTTGCTTCACCTTCTGATGACAGGAAGAAGTTAATTGTTAAAATGGAATAATTGTAACTCCAAGCATTTAAAAACCATTACAAGTCAAATCATTAGTTATACCAGTAACATATTTGGGAGCCTTTCTCCTTGCCTGTGGTTCAGGTGGAGGCCATTTTCAAACTGCTCCATGCAGCCATCAGGCCAAAGGCACTTTTTGTTCAATATTATGATTCTCACATATCCACAAAACCCCAAATCATAGAAAATACTTAAAATATAATCAGAGATGATGACTCTGAGAAGAGGAAAAAAATTGATATCTCATCTCTAAGCAACCAGCCTGCTCACGTAATAAGAACTCAATAATGGTTTCAGGCTATAGGGCGTGTGGCATCTAAAACGCCAAGTTAATACAGTATCTTGGGTCGGGCAATTCCGCAGTTCTCTCTATCCTTAAAAGTAGTGTCAAACCTAACAACTCAGCTTTTAATGGCCTAGGCTATCAAAGATGAGCTCATTATGCGTATTATCAGCATAATGGATGCTTAAAACTACTACTCTTCAACTTTAGTCCTTGATCTGAAGAAAATCTGTGCAGTTGAAGGAAAGAGTCAGGCACTGGGAAAGGTTCTGGTAAGAGCCTGAAATTCAAAAGCTACTGGGCTTCAGAGGCTGGATTCAGGTTAATGGCAGGAGAAATCAGAGAACAGATACCCAGCAAAATGCAGAGCATTTTGACCAGTGAAATGGAGGACAATCAGAAGCAGTAATGCGACAACAAAGGAAGAGCTCTGCACAGGAAAGAGACATAAACGGATGGCATGGATTGCATTGGAGCAAAGAGTAATCCTCAGACATTCCCCAGTTTTAGTGCTTTGCTCCAATGACCCTAAAAAATAGTAAATGGCCGATATTTTATTTCAGGCTACCCAGTAAATCTAATCCCTGATTTCTGGCTCCTTAGACTTTTCCAGTTAGCTCATGTTTCTTGAGGGTGATATTTCTTAGGGACCATGCATCATCTGGACGGATTTAAAGCCAGTCCCTTTCCATGTTCTTTCCTCTAGAAGACCCCATAAAAAGCACACGCAGGTATACTGCAGTTAGCAATAGAAGCAACATACTTGTCATTTAGCAATCCAAAATCTAGGACCAGACCTGTGCATGTGTAGTTTTACCAGCTGAAAGTTTAATTCGCTGCCTGCCTCTTATTTGCAGCCTCACATACTTGGACTGTGTGGGCAGGCAGAGCTCGGATATGAATTCAGATACAAACATTTACACTTCCTCAAATCTTACATGCACAGTTTTACTTAGAAAGGGAAAGACTAAATTCTTGGGAGTGTCTAGATTGCTGAAATCTTTGGCTAGCAAAGCCTGGCAAACACTAGATTTTATGTTTTTTTTTAAAATAAGGCCAATTCTTGTTTTTATTTATCCTGGATTACATGTCCTCAGGTTTTAATATAAATAGCCAGGACTTTGGATTCCTCATGTGACTGAGAGGATACATAGACAGTTTAAAAACTTTCACTGACTTGAGATACTTGAGCTTGTCTATATTAATAAAAAAATGGTTTACTAGCAACAGAGAAAGTCCCTGTTGATGATATGAGAACAAGAGTTTTTCCCCTGTTGACCAGTGAGATGTTTCATACTTTCTACTCTTTTTTTTATAGTGAAGTTTTGCAAGGCTGGCCCTTGACTCTGGCATGTTCAAATACAAAGGCTTTAAACTGTTTTGAAATTAAAGATTTAGCAAACAAACACAGGAATCTTCAGAGGCTCCCACCCAACTGTTTGTTATCTTTCTGCTGCTGTATGTATTTGTAAAACTCAGCTATGTGAGCTGGGGATTACATAAGAAATTTCAGCTTCTGTTCGATATCTTTAAACTAAAGTTCTCTCCTGTTACTCCTTTGTGGAAGAAATGTGCTTCTTAATGTGAACCATGAGCACTCCAAAGCAGAATACAAGTAAAATGGATTTAAAAATATAGCTCACTGACTTATAGACCATTTCTCACAGTTGTGGGTTGTAACTGACAATTTTGGGATATCTCATATCACAGGTTCAGCCAGTATCACTAAGTGTAAGCACAATTCATCCCAGGTTAGGCTCTCCAAACATGCCAATACACAGGTGTTTTCCTTGAACAAGTAACTTAAGGGTTACATGAGCCTTTGTCTTGAGGACAGTGATTGAAAGTTTAGTGTTATTGCATACCAATCCTTACTTCACTGTCACTTACTGTTTGCTCAATATGCAGTGCAAAACCTGAACTCTTCATGATTTCTTAAATGGCATCAGTGTGGAGAGCTCACCTGTTTCTCAGTGGCTCAGCAAGTGCTTGCTTCCCCTCCCAGCACTGGCTCACACTACCCTGCAGCACTGGTGTCTGCACCATCTTTCTGCTCAGACACACCACACTCAAGGTGCCATTCATGAGTAACGTGGCACTGATAAAGATACGAATAGTTTTCTCTGAGAGGTGATATGCTTTGACATCAGAAAAGAGCAAAGCTTATTGTTGCTTCTCCTCTAACTACCAACCATTGCATAAACAAGCTATAGCATCAACCAGAAAAAAGATGAAGCTTGAACAGTACTTGAGCTCCTGGGGACCAGAGGTGAACCAAAGCCCCTCAAAACAGTGGGTCACAGAGGCCAGCAGGAAAGTGGCAGAAAGTCCAGCAATCTGTTTTCTGCTGCCTGCAAAGAGCCCTCAGGTGGGTAAAGGTTGGTTTCTGGGAACACTGCACCATGATACTATGTCCTCTCTATCCCATTTCAGCATTTCTGAAGCAGAGGAAAAGCATTTTTGTTCATTCCAGTTTACCCTTCAAATGCAAGCAAGTCAGGAACTGGTTAATGAAGGCAATAACCAAACACACACACACACACACACAAAAATTGAGAATCTTTTTTGTCTCCCTTTTCTGTATGGTATAGCATTTTTGTACTTTCCCCCTTATCCATAAAGTAGCAGACTTAGGAAAGAAACCCAGGCCAATCCTCACTTTTTCCCTTGCACAAGTAAAACCATATTCCAAGAGCTGGGAAACGCAGGAAATCCCTGTGAAGTCTGCAGCAGCATCAGAGTTGACAGAAGGATTGGAAAGGGTTTGTGGCTTCACACAGTGCCAATATCAGGCCATGCGTCAGGGCCCCGGAAAGGGGTTCATGATTATCTACACACTTTTAAAAACAAACATACAGTAAATAGGGGAAGGGCAGATTAAGACACAGCACTGTGTTACGACTACAGGCTGTGAGACTCACAGGTAACGGCTTTCACCTCCTGGTTTTCAGGAATTTTGTCCTGGCAGCATATGAATCGTGGGACACAGGTACTCTCCACAGAAGATGCCCCAGTCCTATCCTGACCTCATATCAAGACTAGACATGTACACTTTATGCCTGTTTTCTTTGATAAGAAGAAACGTGCTGACACGTATCAGGGGCTTGCTATTGATCCCAGCTTGGGATATCACAGCATAAGCACCAATGTATCAAAAAATACGCCTCTGCTACAGTTTAGACACAGCCTGGAATGACTTGTGGCAGCCTTTTATGCTGCCTGAGGAATCCCAGATTCAAAGGGTCTGCTCTTAAATCCCAACCTAAAGTGATTCGCAAAGACTTATGTCATGCTTAGTATCAATAAACTTTGTACTATTTGTTCTTTATACATCTGTATACATCCATTTGCTTGTGACTTTGGCCTAAGGCTTTCAAACTGGATTATTCTCTCCTCTACTTCAGGTCAATCTTTCTGTATTTCCTGTCTTCACCTACAACTGTGTCTCTCTCCAGAAAGTGAGGCAAGCACACCCTGGAGTGAGAGATGAGATAGGCATTTTCCATCCCTGGCTGGAAAGACTTACCACACGGGAACAGAAAATTCCACATAACCCCAAACACACGTTACAGCACACCGCAGCCTGGCCGTGTGTGGGGCTGGTAGTGCCCAACACCTCCCAATCAGAAACCCCATCACTTTCGGTTGCCACCTTCGGGGCTGTCCCAAGCACTAACTGCTCTGGCACACATGTGCTCGGGGCTCAGGAGGCCTCGCACTGCATCGCGTGTGCCAGGAACAGAGACAGCTGCACTCGTGGCACAAGCTTTCAGTCAGAAAGTGGAGAATTTTGACATGAGTCAGTGCAAACCCCC
>JANHGB010040213.1:0-22075 GCA_026283785.1 Coracopsis vasa | reverse complement strand
AGAACTAAATTACATTATCTAGATTCCTGTAAGGCTCAAAATAAGGTCCCTGTGGAAGGGATTTATAACTGGACAGAAGGAATTAGGAAGTTATAAGCATAGTGGTTTAACATACAGCCTCACCCTGGGAGGCATAGCTCACCATATCTAACATCCCATATCCAAATGTTAGAGACCTAATTTAAAGGGGAAAATGAACCACAAAAAACCAACCAACCACCACCAACAAAACAACAAAAAAGCCAAACAACCTAAGGCTTTTTCCATTCTGTCTTTCAAAACACAAAAGAATATCTCATCTTATTAACGGCTGGTGCTGGGATTTAAATTCCATTCAGATGTGTAAAACGCATATATCATTCTTGCTCCAGCTTGAATCTATATCTCATAGGGTCCACTCTCCCACTCCCATCAACGCAAAGGTCCAGTTTTAGTGTTTTAAAGCAAAACATTTACAGCAAATAATAATATAAATATAAGCAAAACTTTGCAGAACCTGAAGGGACTTAATCAAAGCTTTAGTGAAAGATACAGCTCTTTCCAGGGAGCTCCTTTGTGCATGCTAAAACTTCACAATTGTGAAATTATTTTTACAATTAGGGTTTTATGGTCACTTTTGCCTCATTGTAAGGTGTAGGTAAAGCATCTCTACAATCATTCAGCTGCCTGCTCTTAAATTTCAAAGCGAAAGTGATTAGAGGCACTAAATTACTACACCTCACTGGTTATGCATAAAGATTAGATAATGACAATATTATTTCTAACAGATGGTGCAGTTCTCTAATGTAAAGTACAAAATAAAGTAAGATTGCAAGTGCCAAATATGATCTATCCAGCTCAGTTAACAGAAGCTCTGAAGTTGCCTTACATGGTTCCAAAAGCTAAATAAATATGGTTATGCAGAAGCAACTCTGTTTACATTTTCACTGTTACCCAGCTGCGATTAAGACTAGCTTGTTTATCCCTGCATGTACTGTGTGTACATTGTCACTTCAAAGTAGAGATGCAGTATGTTTTTATAAATCAACATGACTTAGACTAAAAACCGAGAAAGCACATGCCTACAAGCTATTGCTAATTAGTAATATATGCAAATAGTGTACTTGGTTTTAGAGAGTGTGACTGTTCTGTTTAAAGGTGTCATCTGTGCATATCTATTAAAAATAATGGAATTGAATAAAAAACATATTGCATTATATTTTAGGGTTCTTTCTCCTAGCTCCTGCAGAAGTTCCTGAATAGTACTGCACTTGCAGTCTTTACAGCTATGAAGATACCAGTTTTCCACAACTTAATGAAGTGCTGCTTTAAAAAGAATATCCAGTACCACAAATGTTTTGACAGAACACTGTGAAGGAAGTGCAAAATAATTTGTGATACCTGTATGCAGTAGACTGACTACTGCTGTGGAAATAGCCTCAGCTGTGCAGTCTGTTACATACAGCATAGATTACTGAGGATCTGTTTGGCATGATCATGGACAGTGTTGTGACAAATGAGCTGTAGTAACGCAGTTGATAATCCTTAGAGAAACTAGACCCTATCACAGCTGAGATACTTACAAGATATTTAAAAATAAACAAACATAAAATACACACACACACGAAAACCCAAACAAACCCCATGACAACCTTGCTTGTCTTCAGTATATACTGCACTTAAGATTCTTGTGTATTAATAAGAACCTTTAATCAGGAAGTGTATTTTCAATTAGGTACTCTTTCCAGATGTACTAAGTGCTTACAATTACTAAGGAAACAACCAGTTTAATAAAAGGAATGTGCACAGCTCTGGTACGATCTCTGCAGAGATTATGAAGTTAATACTTTTAAGGGACTAACTGCCCTAAAAACTCACGAGCATCCTTTCAGATGAGGCAAAATACCTATTCTACAGGAGAAACAAAATTATGTATGGGAACAGGAAATAAACACAACTTCTAAAACGGTGTCCATTAAGGAATCTTAAATTATTTTTCGACAAATACTTTAGGTCCCACAAGGATTCTTGAGCCTTTTCTCACATCAACATTGACTGCAACCACACACAAAATGGAGGAGATCCACTAAGGCACCTAATCAGGTCCTAATCCTGCTAAATGCAGAGGGCAAACAGTATATCAGGAACTTCATCCATCTAATCTCTTATTTAGGAAGTCACCTTCTCCTTTTTGAAAACATGCAAAATAAGCAAAACAATGAAATATAGTCCCCTCCTGCTAATGAAGAATAAGTATAATTTTTTTTGTTTCACTGACTGTTGCACAGCTGGTGCAGGAAGACAGCCCTCAGGCTCAATTCATTTATCACTGCCCCTTACTTTAGCTAGTATCTTCAGTCTAGCTGTATACTTAAAAAAGCTCACTCACATTTGTGTACATAGTGATATGTCAGTTATCTCACAAGTGCTGGACAATCTATTGAACCTGATGGGATGCAAAAGTAGGCTTGTCTGACTGTCATTTAGGCTAGTTATAATGGTTATGTTGTCATTACCTGCGGGGGTAATATTTAAGATTATGTTCTGACCAGCCAGTGAGCAATATAACTCCCCCTAGAACTGAGAAAGCAAAGCAATTCTCATCCAGGTGCTCAGTTCCTGTTAGGAAGGTCTGGTAGATATTAGTATAACACTCTGTACACTTTATTGAAGCATCATGACATTTGCACTATCAGTGGCTAAAAGGAGAAAAAATATTCCCCAGAATCCCCTTTCCACTCATTATCAAGAACCCCCAAGGAGATCTCCGAAAAGCTGGCTCAGTTCTCCGGAGATGTTCATTCAGTGGGGCTCTCCAATGCTTAACTTTTATTATGCTGAAAGAGCCCTGTCAATTATGTGCAGCAAAATGCTCATTCAATTAATATTTTGTGAGATCTGAAAGTATTTAAAGATAACTTCAGGCTTTCGGTATCATGGCCTAATTTTCACACTGTGCCTAACCCACAACCTTGTTGTTTTAGTCTGATATAGTTTATTTGCGGCTTGAAATCAGATGTCTATTAGCAATTACATTTGATTTTTAAGGCAATTTAGGATGAAACACATGAATAAGGGCTAATGATAGAGCCAAGGATTCTAACTCTTCCTTTTATTATGAAGTTTTCTTTGACTCCTAACTCAATAACCGTCAGTTTCCAGCTGTCCTGTTTATGAACAACATCTCTATTGACAAAACAGTCTGTCACTAGCTATTTAATGTGTTGTGATGATGATCTATGTGGTATTAAAAACATCACTGCTGTGTATCCCTGTGGGAAAGTGACTATTGTGAACTATAGTACAGTTGTTTTGCACAGAGTGGCTTCTCCCACAAAAAACGTGCTGTTGCTTGAATAACAAATATCATCCAGTCCTCCTGTAATCATATCCTAATGAAGCAGGCATTTCCCGTTAGGAAAACTTCAGATTGTTTTGACTGTACATTTTTTCCATGAATTTTCATTATACTATGTAGTGTTTGTTGCCCTGCAAAATAGGGTAAAAAATGTTTTCACATTCCTTTCACTTGAAGGAAGACTCCAATACTGATGAAAGACAGAGTTGTTATAAAAGGACGATTTTTTCCCAATTTCTGAGGTTTTCAGAAGTATCTTTCATAAGACAGCTCTTACCAGAACACCTTAGAATAAAATCCGCTTTCTGTGCAATAATGTTACATTCTTGGATGATGTTAATCTGCAAATATCTTTGCAAATATCTGCAAATAATCTTCAAATATCACCATAATTTTCTCCTGTGGTACTACTGCTTCACTAGCTTGTCTTTCTTAGGATGTTACCTAACCTAAGCCTTTGATTTTGCAAAGCTTCCTGAATTTCATCTTGTTCCAAGGTCTAGGGCAAGCTTTTCACAACAAGATTCCCAATTGTTAAAATAGCTATATACTCTATTTTAAGCAAAGCTGCTATTGGTATTCTGTATAGTATCTGAACCTTTACATACCCCTGTGGCACTGCCCTTGCAGCATCATCCTGCTTTGTCAGTGTGCCCTGGACAGCCAGTCTTTCAGTATTGCTGTTTATCAGTGCAGTGATTTTATGCCTGTGCTTTTCAAATGTCATGAAGGAGAGTATCACAACCTTGTTGGAAGCCAAGGTAGTTCAGTTTGCTGTGCCTCATTATTCTAATCCCCACATCCCAAGTGATTATTTTGTCAAAGTGAAACATCCAGTTCTCAGTCATTTCCTTGTTCTGATCAAATTATTGTCCTTTTTAATTCTTTTTCTACTCTGAGTTGTTTTGCTGAGTAATGTCCAGCAATTTATCTCTTTAAAAATAACATAAACCTATTAGTGCAAAATGTAAGCCATGTCAATCCCTATTATGTAGAGAAAGGTCTCTACATAATACTTATGTTTTCCTGTCAACATACAGAGGTGTGCTGTCACCTACTGAAACCAAGTGTGTTTCAATGGCAGGAGTCTTAGTATGCACAGAGCTAGAGGTGATGAATAGTCACCTTGCCAAGCCCATGTAGGCTATGCAATAATGACAGCTGTGTAGCTCCTCCTGTTGTACTCCAAGGGAGCTATTTTTGACTCCTGTGAATATCAAGTATGAATTGAAATGTCCTAAGATACGTGAGAGCCTAAATTTATCCTCTGGGATTTTTTATCTCAGACTAGATGTTGACATAGATCTTAATCCCTGTTAGTGAGAAAATTTAAAAATTCCATTACTGTAAAAATAATAAAACTACAAACATCTTTGTTACACTTACATTACACAATGGTAAGAGGCTAAGAATGCATTTTTTCCCTGCTTTACTCGAACACCAGCCCTGTGATATCAAATAGAGTCTGGTAGTGAAGAAAATTGTGAGACTATTATCAAAGTTTATAAAATAGACCTTGATGAAAATGGAAATGACTGGTAACTTATCCAAAAAAGTGGAGCTTTATGGTATATCATGAAACCCAGTAAACTTAGCAGATTTGTACAGCAACAAAAAATATTAAAAAAGGATATCAACAATTTGATAAAATTGAAACAAAAAAATGCAATTCTTATTTACAGTGACAAGTCCAGACTTTTAAAGGTTCAGTCCAAACCAAATTATTCTATGATATATACAAAGAAAAACAAGAAATCCAACCCCATAACACTCCCTTTCTACCTAGTGTTTAAAGTTGCTTAATTAAGGCACAGCACAGCAAGACTCTATATTAAAATGCATCTAACCTGCTGCTGTTATGTGTATTCATAGCTCTGTCACAAGACCTTTAGGACAAACTTTCCCATATTTTTATATATAATTTGAATATGTAGTTCCCTTTTGCAGTTTAAATTCCTCGCTCATTACTTCCAGGAATGTTAGTAAAGCATATCCTCTATGTACTAATAGGTACATAAACAGGCTGTATTTTATTATTGTTTCACTTCTATACTTCACTTCTTTCAGTTCACTGCCACAGAATCAAATCACTTTTTCCAGTTGCATTGGTTATTTTTACTGTCTTTCATAGTTTATGCTCTAACCAGGGCATTTGCACCAGATTCTGCAGCTGTCAACAAAACTTCTACAGGTAAAGCTAGGGACTTCTGACCATATAATTTAGCATAAGCCAGACCATGAAAGCTAGAGGTTAGGAATACAGTATATTTCATACCAAGCATAACGCAAATGCAAATCAGTGTCTTGCTCACATTCATACCTATTGAATAGCTAAAGGTATGGAAGGTACTGCCATGAGCCCTCTAAAACTTGATCTCTGAATTAAGGGATTAAGTTTCAGAATTCCTGCTCTTAATCCTAGAATGGTTTTGGTTGAAATGGACCTTAACAATCATCTAGTTCCACCCCCCTGTCACGGGCAGAGACACCTTCCACTAGACCAGGTTGCTCAAAGTCCCATCCAGCCTGGCCTTGAACACTTCCAAGGATTGGGCAATGTCTCATCTTGCTCGGCAGGTGATGGGGGAGGTGATCTCTTACTATATTCTGTGTGGTTCACAGAGTTGAAAAATTAAACAACAATTAATTTTGATGTAAAATCCCCTGAAACTGTGTCAGGAGGAACAAAAGGCTTGGCAGATTCTTATTCTTATAAAAGATCTGAAGTAGAAGGAGAAAAGGTGAAAAGAAAGAAGGAAAGAAAACAGAAATAGGCTCACTATCCCATGGATCCAGCAAGGTCTTCTCTGTCATTGGGTTGAAATTCTTCCAGCTGTAGTCCATTCAGTTGTAGTCTTTGGAGTCCCTGTGGTCCTTGTAGTCAGTGGGTCTGCTGCGGTCCAGGATAGTGGTGTTCATGTCATGCAGCTGAAGAACAGCTGTCTTCGTAAAGGGTCAGACTCTCTTGGAACCTTTCCACAGGTGGGGACTGATTTGCAGGGGGACTGATTTGCAGGAGTACTTGGTGGGCCCCAAACCCAGTTAACGTTGTGTCCTGACAGGCACAACAATGTCCGTGCGGCTGTCTTTGAGTGGTTTGTTGCCAGGGCAGTTGATCTTCACAGCATCAGGGCAGACAACACACTATCTCCCACCTAGGTGAAGCAGGATCTTCGGCTCTGCCCCCCAACCATTTGCCTGAGCACTAACCACCTGTCCCTTCTTTCTATATTTTGTCTACATGAGCTTTACAAAGCTTTTAGGTATTTGACACGGCTTTTAGTTTGGCAGGGGGAACGAGCAGCACTTGTGTCTATTCAGCGAGACCTCAGCATGTCAGCTGGCCCAGTTACATTGTCTTCAGGGGAATTTGACTTACAGCTCTGCCTTTGTCTGTTCTCTTCATTATACACAACACAGAAAACTCTCAGGGCAAACCAGCCTGTGATGTAAATACGAAACATCAGCTTTGTGTGGTCCAAATACTCCTGGGAGGTCTCTGAGACTCTCTGAGACTTTCATTTTAGGAGCCAAAATTCTGAACAGATGCCTTTCTCACACATTTGCATAGATTTCCTCCTCACCACTGTACCATGTTCAATAGCAATAATAGGAGCACTTGGCACAACAGCATCTGCAAATGTATAGTAAGTCCACACTTTCAATATACCACAAACCTCTACCACTTTTCTCTTTTGCTCTATGCCCATCTCAAATTCTTACCCTCTGGCTAAATGAAGTGACCAGTACCCTCTTTTGTTCATTTATTGAATATTAATGCTAGGGCCTTTGTCTGGGAAGCAGCTTTGTTGTAAACACTAATATCTTTGCTGTGGAACCACTGTCAAAAGTAGTGACCATTTATACACAGTGTTCCCTATTTGAACATGGTAACCATGATAAACATTTTCTCCAGTCCTATTACTTAAGCTATTTTTAAATTAGTTGAGTTAGCACAGTCAGATTGTGTTACTGTGTTTTTATTTGGTATGGTTTAGATATGTTAGAACGTTAGGGGCGTACTAGAGTAATAGAATCATAAATCACATAATAAATAAATAAATAATATAATAAGTCATAGAATAATTAGGGTTGGAAATGATCTTAAGATCATCTAGTTCCAGCCCCCCTGCCATGGGCAGGGACACCTCACACTAAACCATGTCACCCAAGACTGTCACAGCATATCCCAAGTTACTGATTCCTAGACTTGGGACATGAGGGTTAAATGCCCTTGCAATCTCTACTTACAGGATTAGAAGATTTCTGAGTTGGGGTCTCCTTAAAATTTCATCATGTGACTCATGCCAGATGAAAATTCTAAATATCATATTTAGATTGCCATGTAGCATATTTAATCCTATTAATAGGAATAACAGGTTTGTACCTAAAAAAATAAAAGTAAAACATTAAAATTTTGTGAATCTACAATTTTTGTCTTTTAGTTGTGATGAAATTGTGAAAACTCTTTTTTAGTATTAAGCAGGAAAAGGCTTGATAGGGTAAGTATTTATTTTATTTATGTAGAGAATTTTATTTTGGTAGTGAAAGGGATCCTGAATGAATTGTTACAACCCTATGTGCCTGGACAGGTCTCTCGCTTTATTTCCATTTACTGGGTTCCTGCACAAATTCCTGTTTCCTGATCTGTAGAATTGCTATGTGTCCTTAAATTGGAAACTGGAAGTGCAGATATTTGCAAATGGCTTTATTATTCCCCTTGTTCACTTCAGAGGTGTATTGGCTAAAGAGACAACTGAGACCTATCAAGTGTTCTCCCCCTCCAGGTAGCCTTTTACATCCGATTGTTGAGTGCTTGCTCATTTTCATCCATAAAAGGTCAGGAGGTCTGAATGTGTCAAAGTTATTTTTTCTTACTTGACAAATTCAGAGTTGAAACTCTTTGCTGAAGGCTACAGCTTTGTCATGTACGTCAAAATCCTTCAACTCTAATTTGAAGTCAATAACTCATGAGAAAATATCAAGGAAGTAAATGACTAGCAAGGTCATGACTGATTTTCAACATGAAGAAATCAAGAAATGGGATGATCAAGAAAGCAAATAGCCTGGATGAAGTTGTAAACTTGATCGGCTGCTGAATAGATCTGCAGAGTTCAGTAACTTCACTGCTAAACTATTCCTAGAGAAGCACACCATGCTTTTCATGCCCAAAAGAGCTTTCTTACCTGTCAGTGCTTTCTGATGGAGACTGAAATCCTCCTTGGGGATATTGACAGGTATTTTACAACTGAGAAAAATAACACTAACAAGTTTTTGTGTCCTTTAATATGTAACAGATAGGTAACATCCAAAGTAGATCTCTGGGGACACACTGGAAGCTGGGAGATTCTTCAGCAACACCAAAATTTTGGAATAAAATGCTTTTTCTGCTAAAAATGTGGATTTTGTAAATTCTGTACCTGTGCAGAGGCATAAAACAAAAGTAAAAACTGAGAAAACTCCTGGACAACTACCAGAGACATCATAAGGTTGAATTGGCAACTCTTCAATACCTTGTCTTTACCCAGAAGAGTGCTTTTTCACTCTGTTTTGGAAAAATATTCTGTGGAGACATATTCTTCATCTCACAAGGTATAAATTAATTTGAGTGAAGAAAAACAGTCACAGCAGTGTCAAGGTTTTGAAAACAACTGTAAGGATGAAACCTAACTGTTTAAAATAAAGGTATCTCATTTACTGAAAAGCTGTGAAAGGCCAACAGATGCGCGAACCCATTTATAACCATGTTATGTGATTATTGTATCAACTATAGGCAAAAAAGAAATAGAGAAAGGATTTAGGTTTTCAGCAAAGCTCAATGTTTGTGTATAATTAGCCTTTGTTATGGATCTTTGCTGCTTGAAGAGGTAACTTTGTAGAGATGGTGCCATCAGCTACATAAGAAAGAAGCTTGCTATGTGTTAAGAACCAGTCTATTGAAAAATAGTTTGCTACAGGTAAACATTTCTTTATTGAAGTCTGAATTTACATCATGGAGTACTCTGGAGTTATTGCTAACCCTGATTATCTGCAGTTATGCTTTGAAGACTGCACTAAGTTCAAGAGAAAGCATTTAGTAAGGAAGCATATGGACTTCACAAAAGGAAAATATGTCAATGTAATAGCTTTGAATGTACACCAAGCAAGCCCACCAAAAAACTCTGTGGTGATCTCCAAAGGGAAAAAGTCAAAAGGATTATAAACAATGAAAAGTCCCAAAGGTTTCTTCATCTGGAACTGGAGCTAGAGAACTGGATACAGCAATTTAGAGTTAACGCATTCCTTGCTTAAGAAGGGGATGAGGGAAGAGGCAAGAAAGAAGTGCCTATTTCAACCATAAAACTGAACCACTCTAAGAATTTTGTAAAGACATCTAAAAGTGTGGGAGCAAGAGTCTGAGATCCACAAACATTCACCTATAGAACAGGAAAAAGGTGCCCATGTGTCAATCTTACCACGTGCAGAATCAGAGCATACCTTTGAAATGTACTGCTATGAAAATGTATCATGCGCAAGATCTAAAAATGCATTTGAATGCATTTCTTACTGAGAAACTACTTGCACATCATGCAAAACACCATGCCAAACTGCTTAAGGCAAGTCAAACCTCATATTTATATTCCAAACTAGACTCACTACTTGACATTTTTGTATTTGAGCTGTTTAGTACTTGGAACACATTACAGAATACAGAGATAAAAAGCTTAGGGCTTGTCAAAATTAATTGCTTTGGTGTATCTGCTTCTGCTTGACTTATAAATGGAGTAAAAAGGCTTTGGCTATCCAGCTTACTTAATTGAAAATATGTAAAACTATCTATCCAATAACTTGTGGATTCATCTTCATTTTGAAAATAATCTGAAACTCACATATTCATTTGGCTCAGTTGACCCTGCTGTTCTAGTAGGCAAGAGGGTAGTTTCACGTATGAAACAAAGCAGGAGTTTCACATAGTATTTTCAAAAACCATGCTTCTAATTCACTTGACATTTAAAAAAATCATACTCTCAGAATCTAGAATTCTAATGTAATAGTGGCTTGTGTTGTGAAAAGGAGCTCTTAGTTTATCAGAAAGGAGTTCTTAGTTATTGGGAGTGAATGGCTGTGTGGTGCTGAGTTACCGGCTGGGTCTAAACCACAGCAGTTATAAAATATAATTTTTCCTTGTCAGTCAATGAGGTTTTTTGAAAACTCCTACACCATTTTAGCATTCAAAACAAAGCAAACAAGCCTTTTAGTACTGGCATTATGCAAAAGGACATACAAGATGGAGTTTCTTTAAGGAGACAGTAGAGTGATAGTTTTTAAATTTCTACCAGTGACCTTGAATCTGCACATGTGTATACAAATACATGCATGAGGTCAACATAAACATAAAGCATTTGAAGGACTGAAACCTAGCATTTGCAAATGATTACTTACAGCTTATTTTTCAGAGGCTTTAAAATAGAAGATATGAGATACACAATCTTTTCTTGGTTTTGTGTTAAACCAGTAATGATTTGCTTTGAAGTACAAAGTCTCAAAAAAGAGCTTTTAGAAATTTTTCTTGAAATGTTTGCTTCAAACATTTGTTGAATAAACATAAGAAGATTACAGTAGTTTAGAGCTGTCTGAACTCGTGTATACAACAAACTCAAATTCAAAGACAAAACCAGAGAAATGATTTAACTCCAAATCTGGAAAGACTTATGCACATGTCCAGCACCACTAATTGACCAGTCCACTGGTCCATTTGCATACACAAAGTTAAATACATGATTGTTTCAAAGAACTGGCCATAGGTCTGTAATATTAGGTGGCTGTTCTGATTCATAGTTTTAAAAGATAATGTACTACTTCAGTATGAATCATTTTTTACAGACAAACTAAATAGCTCCTGTGCCAAAAAGCAAGCTATCTTCAATTCATTTTATAGTTAAAAAATAATATTCTTTCAAAACAATTAACAATGTGGCAATGAATTCTCCAACAAATATGTGAGATACAAATTTCTCTGCTCTGTAAAAAATACGGAGGTACATACCAATCATTTAATATGTGCTTTTGCAAAAGGTATTGAAAAATACTGAAGATATTAAAAGGCATGATCTTCTATGATTTCTTCCTATTACCTCCTCAGAGAATGTTTCAATTGGTCTTTAATACTACTTTTCAAAATGCTAATGGAGTCAAGATGCTAGGAGATTCTCCCGATTTCACAACGTGCCACTAAAGTGTGCAGTAATTTAATTAATCAGTTATGAAAGAACTCATACGGCTGTTGTAAAAAATTATAAACACTAGTTAATGTTCTACCAACCATATTCCTCTAAATGGCTCTATGGCACATCATTTCATCCATTAATTAATTCAAAAAACCTTTGAAATGCTGGCTGGAAAGATAGGCCTTAAACATCTTTGATTTTCAGTTTATCTTTTAGTATCTTTTTTTTATGTCCCATCATACAAGTTTCACCTTCATATCTCCCATTCCTCTCTCAGCTTCCCCATTATCCGTTATTTTTATCTGCTTCTTTTCCCACTCTGTGTTTTCTTTCCTTACATTCTTTGGTTCATACTATCCCTGTTTTAGTTGCTTTTGGAATAATAGAAATTACTATGCACATTATACATCTCTAAACTGCTCCTCCTTCCCCCCAATCTTTCTTCAGAGCCCAGAAAACACCAGTTCTGTCCCCCTACAGCACAAAAAAAAAACAAAAAAAAAAAGAAAAGCATAAAACAAGACACAGTTTTCTCCAGGAGCTCTGCCTTCCACAGCTGATCTGTCACCCTTCTCTTTGGGACCAGTTTTTGTTCATCTGCCTCTATGATTTAACTCTAAGACAGTAAAACCCTGAAGCATGTCTGTACTTACACCAATTCAGTGACATATTGTCGCAAAACAACCTTCTAAGCTAAAAATCTACAGATTTTCCCCAAAGGGCTTCTTGTTCCTCCTTGAAGCCGTATGTGCACTTCTGTTTAGACGCTTAGTTCAGTCAGCAGCTCAACTCTGCATCAACAGGTAGGATACAAGATACAGTACCTGGTAGGATACAAGATATTTGTGTTGCCTTCAGTAGCTGTAACTGTGTGTGCCTTTGAGGCACAAAGCCATCCAGTACACATGCTTGTGATCAAATTGGAGAAGCCTCCAGATATTTTAGGAGTTCACATACTGCATTTGTAACACACATGAACAGAAGGGTACTCTTGCCCTGGGTATTGTAAACTCATTTGCACCTCACATAGGCCCTCTTAGTTAGCGTGTAAGCTGATAAAGCTCCTGCCTGTGAGCTTTCCCTCTGTGACTTACCTTGTACAATTCAGTTAAAGGCTTTAAATGCAGTTCTTTGGTGACAACTCCAACATTGTTGTCAGACACATTGCCAACTGAGACTGGTAAGGTAAGAAAGTACTCTCACACCACTACTTACAAGCAAGAAGAAAGGAGTCAAGTAAAGCTTCAGTTCCCTCAAATGGCATTGTCTGTTCTATTCACAGTATGATCACTCTACCTTGAATGGAGACAGAAACCCATGGTCCCTTACAGGCTCCACAGCATTATTCACCCTTTCAGACGATGTCAATTGCAGAACTACCAGTGCCTGAAATGTACCAACAGGATGTAGTTGCCCTGACCAGTTAATCCTTTGTAATCCTCCACTTCAACACCTTCACTTTTTCCTAGGTGTTTAACTTCCTTTGTTCATGGTCTGCTTTGATATAGCGCACCTGTGCCTTATCAAAGCTTAGATCTAAGTGCTATGAAAACAGTGAAGTTGTGAAAAAAGCTGTGGGAAGCCTCCTCTGGGACTTCCACCCATGCAGCCTCCCAGGCATTAGGTCAGGAGCTGCAGCTCCACTCAGACCCTTGCTCTAGCCTGAACTATGGCATGGGTGTGCTGTGCCTGGCATTGCAGTTTTCCTTGCCTTCCTGACTTGACTTCCTGGCTTGACCTTGGCCCTGCCTCATCACTACAGACTTGTCATCGCTGGGTTGTTAGCTGAACCTGGCTGCTGAACACTTTCTTTGCTCTTTTTTCTCGGGTACTGTGGAACTGCACCCTGAGGGTGAGGGCGCTGTCCTGCCAGCATGGCTGTCATTCTTGTCTCCTGGCTTGCCCTCCCTTATAGAACAGGCCTCTCTGTTTTGTGACAAACCTCTTCAGGGTTAGAAACCCACCTCTGGTGCCCAGAGGCAGGCATTATTTTGCTTGTGCGTATAGTAACATCCTACATGTTTCAATCTGTTTCAATACTCATGTGCTCCATCCACCCTTTGAAGAATGAGCATTGAAGTAGAAGGCATGAGATAGATACACAAAGCCATCTATCATCCTGCCTGCTGTAACTGGAAGGCATCAAGGAGGTTTTTCAGATCCTACACGTGTTCAGGTGTCAGATTCTCATATCTATCCAGTATTCATCATATGGGACCCTGGTTGTACATAGGAATATCTTTTTTTCTTATATTGTGGTCTCAGACTGCAGACTCATGGTCCTTTTGCAGCTCCCTTGTAATGTTACCTGGACAGCTGCAGGGTCGTTTCGGTGAGACTGTGAACTCACTGTAAGTACAGAAATTTATGCTATGCATGGCTACAGGATGGTATTTTGTGTTCCTGAGCAACAGGCCAACATCCCAGTGGTATCTTCAGCATTGTAATCTATTGAATTCCCTGGAAACCCAGAAGCTGCTGAGTTCCTCTGAGGTCAACAGAGACAGTTTCATCAGGAGCAGATTTGTAGGAACTCTATTAGATGCAGTAACTATTTTTGCTCTGACAGTACTGTCAGAGGAAGTAGACCTGGGCACCATAAGGAAAAAAACAGTTCGACTCTGAGCTCATTTGTTTTAGGGATGTAATATGGTTTAAACCCAGCCAGCAGATAAGTACCATGCAACCACCAGCTCACTCCTGCATGCCCCAGCTGAAACAACCACAGTATGTGGCATGAGAGACTCAGCAATAACAGTGCTATGTGAAATTTTTCAGTCCCTATTCTTAAGGAACTTACTGCTTTAAAATTTCCTTTAATTTTTGACTTTATGACATTGAAATTTGCAAATATATGAAACTAATTCACTTTTAAAAAGTCTTACAAAATATTTTTCCCCCTTCAGTTGTGCAAATTACTTTTGTTGTGCTCTGATAAATCTTCAGTATTTTAAATTGAACTGGAAGTGAAGTAAAAAAACCCTATAATTCACTTAGCTACTACTATTAGCATACTAGCTATTATATCTCACTACTTTCGATGAATATATAAAATACAATTTCTGATACAGTTGAAACCTTTGATCCCTTGACAAAGAAATGTTATTTACATAAACATAACAGTTCAGAAAGCAGAAGAAAATTGATTTATCTGCAATGTACCATGCACATTAGAATGATGAAAGAGTTTTCTAAAGAAAAATAATAGAAATTCAGTGAAAGAAAAGCCTCCCTCACACTGTATTTCGAACTATGCACTAGCAGGTGAATATATATAGTTGTATAATAGATATACGTGTACATTTCAGAATTGCCTTACTGTATTCATGTAAGAAAGGAAAAACCTGCTGCTAGAAATAATGAACTCTCAAGAAAAAACTTTCACAATAAGCAGTTTTGGCAATTCAGTTTAACAAATCTGAAGCAAACTATATTAACTCGCATTAATCTTTTTCATCATCTTTATGTTTGAGAGTACCATACTGAAATGAATGAAGAAATAGCTCTCTTTTAAACTAGTGATTATGGGAACTTGCCCCTGGATGTGATACTGCATAAGTTGTGACATTCTGCATTCTTGGACTGTATGTACTTACTAATGTGGTACGACAATCTTAAAAGGACTATAAGGAAAGCAGGGTACAGTGCTAAGATAAAGTTACCAGTTGTGAACTGAGACATACTCACAAGGGCCAACAACCCAGGGATTACTAAATTATGGGCCTATACCTGAAAATTCAAACACTGAAAACACAGCTACCATGTATAAAGTGTAGGAACATTTCACTCAGTCTTGATCTTCTATTGCAAGGCACATCTACTTTTGTCAAGCATAGGTTTATATAGCTTGCTTGGTTAAAGATGTATTTAATTACCTTCTGAAATTATATCAAAGAGAAATATAAAATTACAGAGAAACCCTTGAAGAGCTGTAGAACTTCAGAAACCAACCATTTGATAGAGCAAATAGTTTATTTGTAAGTGTGCCATTTGTAAATTCAAATACATTTTAAAGTTTGTCTCTTCTTTGGACTAATAGCCTTATTTCGTTTTCCAGGCAACAGGATGATTATGTCTGTTCTCAGGTGTAAAAAACCTGCTTTTTTCTGAAAGCATCAAGCATAAAAATTTAGCTTTATCTTGCTTAGTTTTGTTCTTGGTTAAAACTTATTTGCTTGAGATAGTACTAACAAATGAAAAAGAATCTTATTTACGTTTCTTGAGTGATTAATACTTCACATGATGCTAGATGCATCACTGACTGATATTCTGGTGTGGTGATGCATCTAGAGGTGAAACGGTTGTGCAATTATATAGACAGTATTAACTGTGCTGTTTACTGTGGGATCCAATACTACATTTCATCTGGGGATATCTTGCAGTCACTCTCATATTTTATGAGTGAAAATTATTTACTTAATTGTTAAGATAAATACTAATTCTATGTTACATATATTTCCCTCACATTTTGAAGAGCAAATATATGAATGCTCTCTCTTCTATTGACACTCTATAAAAATTCTCACTGTCTTTTTCCTCCCACTCCCTAGACTTCCAGAGTTAATTGTCCATGTCAAGAGAGGAATAATACAACTCCTCTTTTTCCTTTTAAAAGTGGTATTTTGAAATTGCAAGTCCCAACCCTTTGAAAGTCCTTTCTTAAACATTCTGCAAACAGATCCTATACTAAAAATGTTTCTGGAGAATTATGTCTTCATCATGTAAATTCATTCAAGCAGAAAATACCAGTAGCAGCAAGGAACCTGCGGGAGTTAAAAGTATACCCCCTCAAAAAAAATGTTTTAAAAAGTATATCCGCCAAAAAAACTTTTATAAAAGTATAAAAGGTATAAAATTTGTCTTAGTTGCTTGCAACTATAAGATAGTTGACGTGCGAGGTCAGACCGATGAAAGAAGGTGTCTTCAGCTGTGGCTGTTAACAGATACTCAGAATGAGAAATAGTATGCATGTATGAATCTTCCCCATGACACCTTTCCAGTTTGTAGTGCCTTGACTATCACTGGTGAACTGTGCTGAAGAGAATGCTAAAGATTTCCTCCATAGATTAGAAGCAAAAGCACAAATCTACTGTTGTTCTTGGAGAGGTGTCTTTTCTTGCTTTCAAAAAAAGATGCCCCTGCACTTAGTCCACCAAGGCTTTTGGTGCACCTGTAGTTTGTGGATAAACAGGAACTTGATCTACCTGTGATTTGAACAGATGCAAGCTTTCTTTGGTATACCAAGACAAAACCAAAAGAGAGGAGAGTATATTGGCACAGAATCAATGCTAAAATATCTGCATTTGCATGGCTCCCTGATGGCTTGGACTGTGAACAGAATGACTGTAGCTTGGCTGTGAAATACCAAGATGCACTTTTCTGTTTGATTTAAAAATATATTCCTATATCTATGGAAATCTTTGCGGTGAAGTTGGAGGAAGGGGGTGGGATGGGAGCAGGCTGGTGTTCTCTCTAAAATATAAGGGCATAAAGCTGGAGAGCTTCAGGCTGTACCAGTGAAGTTCAGACATCTGATCAGGTGATTAACACCAGAAAAAGAAAGCTTTCCTTTTTAGAGAGGACAGCTCCAATAATATACTTCCTAAGCACCAAGAACAGAGAGCTTGCCCAAGAACAAACAAGAAATCTGTAGCAACACCAGAAATGTAGTGAAGTTCCTGGGCTTTAATAGCAGATAGTCCTCTATGTCTTATTCGATGTGACTATTATTTAAGTATTATTTAAGAACTTTCAAACTAATAACTTCTGAAGCCTTAAAAATGTTAATATTTTATTTGCAGTAAATGAAATATACCTCATACTGAATTTATTCAAACCTGATCAAGAAATTGGTTAAAATATGGTTTGGTCTGGATATGAGACAGATTAGATGGAGAACAATGATATTCTCACTTGTCTTTTCTCCTCTTGGACTAACTACCAAAAACGCAGCACAATGAAAAAAGCAGAGTGACAGGAGTCAGTCCTCTGCTCTGGCCCACATGTAAAGGGTGAAAACAGCCAGAGTTATTGTCCTGATAATGAGTACTTCAGAGTGGGGCACAGCAAGGAAGGCAGATTGTGAATTCTTAATCTTTCATGCTGCTGTCTTTGGATGGGATAACAAAGCAGCAGTTCTTTGCCTGGGGCAAAGCCACAGTTGAGTCCAAAGCCAGCGAAGTCCATCTGTCTTATGTACAACAGATCGGCCAAGTTTGTAGCACAGATTTACACCACGGGCTACAACTGTGAAGAAACACAGAATTGTAATGTTATTCACTAGTTTAAAATTGCAACTTTCTTTATTTGAACATGATAAAATTTTTTTTTCAGTGTGGAAAACATAAATTCAGGTATAATTAAAATTCATTGGACAAGCTTCAAAAGTTATGATGAATTGGAATAAGGTTCCCACCTTTAGATGCTTGGCTATAGAATCTTGCTGATTCTTACTCTATTTCTACCTTAATAAGTCTTAACATTTATTTCTTTGCAATAACACAACTTCAAAAGAGGAACACAGACACTATCAAGTCCCCTCTCTCTTCAGCTTCAGAATAAACAGTACAACTCTTTGAAGAAGAGTAATGGGGTTAAAAGTTTCATAAAAGGGCAACTGAAACAGGGTAGCTCACTGCAAGACATACTTCACTACACAGCCAAAGTTGTTTGAATATTTCTCTTCCATTTCATTTTCAAAAGCAAAGATCACTCTTGCCTCCCTGACTTAGTGGAGTTTTAGGAAGACCTCCTTGCAGTCTTGAAATCAAGCCTCCACACTAGAAATTTGTAATTTAAAGTCAGGCTCTTCTCATTAGTTGCTCTTATTGACAAGCTGAAATGCTCTAAAAACCCCTCAAAGCATGCTAAATTTAGCTAACCCCTCACTCAAAAACACCTAACCTGCATTCATTGAGTAGCATCAACAACAGGGTTTTGGAATTAATCACAGTTGTTCCAACATTTGAGTGTGACAAAGTCCCTTTTTGGGTCTACCCTAAGTACTGAACTACAGTGGAATGATTAACATTTTTAATATAGTTCAGCTATGCAACTATTGAGAATGGTTTATTTGAATATAATTTTAAGCAAATCCTGAGGATACAGCTTAAAATACTGTCTGCTTTCTCCACTGCTATACACTTAGTATCAATTTATATTATTTATAATACTATATAGCAAGATTAGTCTAGTATTACCATACATTAAGAAAATAATTGAGCCAGTAAAATTATATCTCACCACCTGCTTTTTGCAAATGGGGAAAAGGTTCATTATTGTATCTTCCAATTAATTCTACCATTTCTGGATATTATGACTTTTTATGACATTCTTCCCTCATTTCTTAAAGTTTTTAATATCATCTGTGCCTATCTTGACTCAGGAGAGGTATATCTATAATTGAACTCATCATCTACATGCAGTCCAAATCTCATATTCCATGTGTTTATCCCAGTAGTCAAATATTCCACAAAGGACCTTGATTTGTCTTATGCATTTTAATCCCTTTTCTTCTTTTTTTAAAAAATGTGCTTCCATCTTCTGTGGTTGCCAGCCTTTTCTTTAGCCTGATTTTGCTCTCTATTCTTACAGCACCTGAAGTATCATATAAATACATTCTATTTCATCTCTGATTAATATAATTTTGATACCCCAGTCCCCCATTTCTACCTGTTCCTGGCAATTATTTTCCTGCATTTGATTTACTTGCAATCCTATTATTTTTCCTTAACACTTGCCTGTTACATAGGCTTAAATATAAATGGCATTCCTGTACTACTGCAGCACTCTTCTTTCTCATGATCTCTAATGAAGTCTAGACTTCTATAAAGGAAAAGATGAGACAGTGGGAGAAATTATATCTAAGCCCTGTTAGCCACTGCTGCCACTCAAGAAGACAGCTGCAGAAAGATACTACAAATAGCAACAGGTAGTCTAAATCCAATTGGACTGAAGGAGTAACCAACTCTTTCTCTGCATTTAGCAGCTCTATTTCTTTCCAGATTTTTATCTTTTTGCCTCTTTTTACTTTTCCATGGGATCACCTGCTCTTCTCTGCATTCTTGTCAGTCAATATTATATTTTTGTACTTTCTGTCCACATCCGTCAGTATTATAAGCTCATTTCTCTATTGTACCTATTGTTAGCAGACCTTTTACCTTGGCTCTGGGAACACAGATCTCTTTCTGCCATGACAAGGTCTGCCCCACTTGTATCGAGAATATCTGCCAGTCCTGAATTACCTGAGTAATATTTTTACTCTTATACTTGATCACATCCACACAATCAGTACCCGTAATCATAGAATGGTGTCCTGGGTTCAGCAGTAGCAGTCATTCTTCTCCTTAGTAGCTGGTGCAGTGCTGTGTTTTTGACTTTCAACCTGGGAACAACGCTGATAACACCAATGTTTTTAGTTGTTTCTCAATAATGTTTACTCTGACCAAAGACTTTCTGAGTCTCATGCTCTGCCAGGGAGGAGGGGAAGCTGAGAGGAAGCAGAGACAGGATACTTGACCCAAACTAGCCAAAGAGGTATTCTATACCACAGCACATCATGCCCAGTATATAAACTGAGAGCAATTACCCAGAAGGGCTAGATCACTGCTCAGGCTGGGCTGGGTATTGGTCAGTAGGTGGTGAGCGGTTGTATTCGCTTCCTTGTTATTTCTTTTATCATTATTACTATTGGTGGTAGCAGTAGTGGTTTGTGTTATACCTTCGTTACTGACTGTTCTTATCTCAACCCGTGGGAGTTACATTCTTTCGATTCTCCTTCTCATCCCTCCGGGAGCAGGGGGAGGAGGGGTGGAGAGTGAGAGAGCGGCTGCGTGTTTCTGGGTTGCTGGCTGGGCTTAAACCACAACAAATGGTTAAGATTGGAAGGGACCTTAAAGATTGTTTTTGGACCTATTCATCCATGAGATCTCTCACGTGGCACTTAATGCATAAATAACTTTTCTTAGATGTCACCAAAAGATTCCACTCCATCAGCATGTTGTATGTGCCAGCATCTTGTATCTTTCTCTTCCCTTTCATTTTTCTTGTTGCTGCCTCAGTATTTGACATTGTCTTCCATTGTATGTATCTAGTCCAAAAGAAAATAAGAAAATCCTGAAAACTCCTTTTATTATCACACACCATGTTCTGGACAACATGGCTGTGAAACTTTCTGCTTTAGGTCAGGCTTTTTTCCTTTCTGAGCAATAGGAACAATTAACTGTCTATCAACTATGATCAGAGATTTTCCTCAACAACAATTCCTTTCTTTGTCACGAAATGGAGATTCTACAAACCCCAAACAAGCTCTGCTATCCTAGAGACTGTCACTACAGGAAAAGTGGAGCTCCATCTACATCCAGGACGCAATAACCCAATGCTATTATTTTATATTTTTAAGTTAGGGTGGGTTTTTTTTTCACCTCAATGTAGGCTTTTCACTTTATTTAGGTTGCTGACTATCAGATCCCACCCATCTATGATGAAAACCAGGATTCTATTTACTGTCACATGAACCACACTGAGCTTGATAGAGTCTGCAGGCTCTGCAATGAGAAATACTAGAAACTACAACCAGAAAAATCTAGCAAAGCACTAGGCAAACAACAACAAAAAACCATACAAGGCTTTGTCTGAATTATATAAACCAGCCCACCTTTACTGTTTGACCACTTCATCTTTGATTTCAGCATGTATGGTATTCGTGGGTAGTACTAGGAGATACTCCATGCAGCTTGCCTTTGATGACTTCAATATGTAAATGTGCTTCAGCTGGTGGTTCATCTGCTGCAATCTGGCCACTTCAGATGTCTACTGTTGGGCTGATTGTGTAGCTTGTTCTTGTTTTACCCATGTTTATAAGTTGAATTCTTGTCAGTGCATGTGGTAATTTTCAGTCTGAGAGTCCAGGGAGGAAGTTCTTTGTGACTGGAATTTCTTTGTATCTCTTTGAAGAGAATAGAAACAAAAATGAAATCACAAAAACTATATATATCAGATCATAAGACTAAAGTTTCACCTTTTATCTCTATGCCAGATGTTAACTGCTTCCTAAAATTGCTCATATGCATCTTTCTTGATAGCTAATGACATTATAAACAGTAGTAAAAATGAAGAAGCAGCAAAACAAAGGTGATGCCTTTATTGATCTTAACATGCTGTTGTGCAAATCATTATTTGTCCTACAAACCTCCAGTCAAGTGCAGTTTGTTAAAACTAATATTGTCTTGAAGAACTCAGTGTGGCCCCTAGTCTTTGATTTCAGCTAAGACTGTACAAAAAACAATGACAATTGCAGAAAAAAAAATAAGTAAAAAAAAGAAGTGTTAATGGTTCTCTCACTGAACTTTATGAGTTCTATTATTAATTTCCGCTGAGTTAAGATCATATTGGAGGGAAAATGACCTGTCACTTTGGTCATGAGACAAGGTAGAAAACAAGTCACAAATCAGACCAGCTATTGCTCTAACATTTTATATGACACTATTCAGTGCCAGTTATGCCTTCGTGGGCACAGCCACTGACAAACGTT